>JAQFZX010003051.1:0-14598 GCA_034682405.1 Hydroisotoma schaefferi | reverse complement strand
TACCGTATTTCCCGATTTAATTCCCCATCCCGAAATAATTCCCCCCCCCCCCCGGTATAATTCCCCAGTACCTTTCCAAGTTAAAAAATTAAATTTTTCCTATCTTTTCCATGTTAATACAATTTCTAATTTTTCCTTCGAAATAATGATTCCCCAGGGAAATTAAATCGAGAAATACGGTAGCTGCAAACTGTCTGGGCTGTAGACGCTGTAATTAATTACGTAGCTATAAATTAAATAGTAAAAAAGCTGCAGGGACTTTACCCCTTTCCTTTTACTGGAGGACGGGAAGTGGTAATGAGGGAGCGATAGTTAGTGGGATATTCATTTTTCATTTACTTAAAATTGTAGAATTAAATTAATCCCATCAAATATATGATTAACGTGATAGTTTTTATGGTTAAAGTTACATAATGTAATGTGTGAGCGTCTCTTAGGATAAAAGGCGGAATATACCCCGGAATTCTCATTTCGCCACTTTATTCAACGCGAAAAATGATGAATTCATGAGGATTTTATCAAGCATGGGCTTAATAATTTCTAAAATTCAAAACTACTATAATTTTTTGAAATTGTTCGAAAGTGAACTTGTCTATATGAAGATTGAAAGGCATTAAAATCACTCCAGTAGAATCAGAAATGGTTCTGATTGATTGGAGCTTGAATAATACCTGCATTTATATAAGCTTTCTTAAAGTCACCATTCATTATAATTGGAATAAGTTGGGATTACAAAAGATAAATGATTAACTACAGAACTGAAAGTGACAGAAGCTGAAATCATACCCTAAATTTTGGTTATTAAAAAATTCAATTACACCTTTCATTACAATTTTGTTACACCTGAAAATAGCGAATATTGCTAAAGTTTCTAACTCTTTAAAAAAATCCTGAAATCCCTAAACAACTAATGAATTTTTTGCAGACATCCATCGATCCTCCTGTTGAATTCCTTTCTCTGCATGTCATTCCGAAGCTGTTAACCCTCTTGTTTGGTGATTTACAGGGGACTTTTCATGTACGCTACTGCTGATAAATTTAATTAAAATTTTGATAAATGAACATCTCTTGTGCCTTGTTCTTCGGGCCAAATGTAATTTATACAAATCAGGTCTTTCTATTCAATTACTGATTGAGCTTGTCTAATCTCCCCAAGTAAGTAGCATAAGTAGTTTGATCTGAGCTGCTCTCTCTCTAATAAATAACCCTTTTCTCTACTTACGCCTTTTCCTATAGAACGTTTGTTGAATAATGTACAAATCACGCTGAATTATTTTTCTTTAATTCAATTCTCATATCCAAATCCTCCAATTGAATTGAATCCCTTTAAACAAATCCTACAGTGACTTATGACTCTGATTTATTTTTTTGAATTAACCATTCTCTTATTTCTTATCCTCATGAACTTTTTAGCCGATTATTACCTACTTACTTGGCTGTCTTGTCGAGAAAGAACGTTGGTGAAATACTGATCTCATCTCGAGTAGCTGAGAAACAATTTCCCAAGCCATGTTTCTAGTTTCTTATAGATTGACTGCTAACTACTTCTGCATTGTGGGTACTTTATAGCTGTTGTTGGTAATCTAAACTCAAAAGTCAAGAGACCAAAATGTAAAGTATGCAAATAAGATCTGTCAGTTTGAGAAAAATTAAGTAGCCAATTCTTTGAAGAGTTCAATTGTAGTTTTTTTACTTCACATGTTTTAAAAAATGTAGTAATAAGCTTGTTTTAAAAATTGACAGGTAATCCACCAGCTTAAGCTGCTATTGTGTACTGCTGCATGTGTATTGCTTGTTGTTTAAAGCCTTTTTATTTATACCTAATTTACGGTCATAGCTCCTGAATTGTAGTGTTGGCGTTTCTATATATGAGAAATCGGGAATTACTGCAATATTCTTTACGATGTTGAGTAGGAATTGAACTCAGCTAGGCTAATTATTGTACTTTTCATCTGGAAGAGCTTTTTATCTAATTTTTGAAAGAACATCCCCCACAGAGTTTGATCAATACTTTGACATTTTCGTGCCCGTAATATTAGCTCACTCACCGGCTTTTGTATAGGGCTTCTTTTCTGAACCTCCTGTATGACGAAGCTTTAACTATTTATGCAGTAGCTTTTTAGTAAGTTTGTTATCTGACTACTGCATATTTCTTACAATGCACAGATTAAGTAGGAGTAGAGTTGTCAAGTAGGCATTATTATTTTAATGAATAGAGAGGAATAGTATTGATGCTTTTTATATACTCTTTTTAAGAAAACATTCAAGTAGTGGAATTGCTATATGAACGGGAATGGTGGCATACAGAAACATCCTGCTTTGCTTTGGTTTAGTTGAGGGTTCGGGCTAACTTATCTTATCGCTTGTGGCTTAACTTTAGTTGCTAATTTCTGTAGAAATCTGTTTTAAAAGTGGATTTTCGGTCGTGACCTCACGAAGTTGGGTGGGAAGTAACTGAAGTTGGAAACCGAACTTTCAATTAATCCTTTGGTCTTTAAGAGACTTTGTAAAGTTGAAACACTCAGTTAAACTTATGACTTACGAATCACATTCACTTGCAATAATACCAGTATGTGTGGGATGCAAAATGTCAACCAAATCAAGACACAATGTAACATAAAATGTCAATTCATTATCTAACTCTACTTGGAAAGAAGTTTTTAAGTCTAACCTCTGTGTAAGCTTTCTCGATTCCAAATTTTAAATGAAGCTTTCCCCGAGGCGCAACATTGTAGCGGAATAACAGCAATTAAATGATTAAATGATTACCAAATTAGCTATACAGCTTCTCTACTTGAAAATAAGTTTCCTCTTCATTCTTTCCTACTTACTCTTTTGCAGAGACAAGATTTCTGAGAGTACAATATGCAATTGTTAAACGCGATTGGAAACTAATGCAGTTTGTGTCCTGTAAAAGTACGAGCATTAGTTGTAATATGGGATTCGTCGTTGTGTTTCAGAGGTTTTTGCTTGCTGTATTGCTGTTTTTGAAACGAGCAATTCGTGATACAAAATTAAAATCCTCTGACAACTTAATCAACCTCGTAGTTCTTATTACTTCCAAAATGTAATTATTAATTCAAGAGGAACGCAAATTAGACTTAAAGAAGCCAAGCGAGGATTGTCATCTTCATCAACCTGTAGTAGCAATATTAGTAGCAGCATTAGTAGTAGTAACGTTTCTTCATCCATCCATATGGATGAGAAATGAAGTCTTCAACGCTGCAAAAATCTCAATGAATATGAAATATACCTTACAGTAATCTCTGCTGCTTGCCAGCATAGAAGTAAATTGTAAAAATAGTCTTACAAAGTCATTATTGTTCTACTAGAAAGTCAGATAAACAGAAATCTAATCTGTTTTTGTAACAACAACCTAAAAACCGTAATGTATTGCGGTGCTAGAAACTATTCATGAGAGATGAGAATAATTAGAAATAGCAAATTATGATCCTCATCTTCTTCAGCCCTGTTATTGGCCCTCTTTGCTACTACACTATTGCTTTAGGGAAAAAAAGAAGAAGAAAAACTAATCGTAGTTAATCTAAACTTTTAAGTAATTTATATTTGTATCGTGCCTTTAATACTGTAAGTGATATTTACACTCTTGAGGCTAGATTGAAATGGCTATATTGCTACTCGGTATTTTTGAATTATCTATCCTTCCCGTCATTAATAAAACAATGAGAACTAGTCTAGTGGTAGGAAAGTAAATGAATAGTCGATAGAAATACAATTAGCTTTCTAGAATTTAAAATGTAATTTAGTAATTGCTACATAAAAAACTCAATCAGGCAGAGATTAATACTTTACTGTACTGTAAGGTAAAATAAAATACACTAAAATCTACAGTCGTAAACTCTACATTGGAGATATTTCTCTCTAATGCCTTGCGGCTTCCGTTCATTCGACTGACTAATTTTTTAATTAAGTTTCAAACCCTGAAACTATCAAAGTTAGAAGCAAAAGTAAATAAAGATGCCATTTGAGAAAATGAAGACGCTGCTACCACTTATTTATTCATTAAATCTAAAATCCAAGAATTATGATCCAATCTACATTGAAACAAAACTGCTGCCAGTATTTCGTTTTTTTGTAGATGCCAACAGTAAATGTACACAAATGTAATTACATATTCCATTTGTTCATAATGAAGATTTTACTTTAAAAGAGTAAGCAAGAACTTAGATTAAGGTAGCGAGACATTGTGATACGTAGAAGCTCTGCATCTACACCAAGCTCCAATGCTACAAACGATACTTTTGCTAATAATATGAAATATGATACCAACCAAAGCATGAAGTTGCTATACAAAATGACCACAAAGAAAGTAACAATAACAATAAAAATATTAACAGTGACAACCATTTAATCTAGAAGGGAAGTTATAGCTTGGAAGTATAACGGGGCTAAACAAATAAATCAAGTTGGATTTTCAAAGAGACTGACAAAGTCACGAAATCACGATTAGATCAACAGATCAAACATTTTTCTGCTCTTCTTCCGATGAATTTATTGATTGGATTCTCACTTACATTAACAACAATAATAAGAAAGGAAGATGATACTGTAGAACGCTGCAGAATTAATGGCTTACAAATTATGTTCATTGTACGATTTGGTATCATTGCGTAGAGGTCTAGTTATTGAAGTGTTCAAGCTAATGGGTAGGGTTTTTGCTTCGTTCTGTACGATTGTAATAATTTGTTAAATGAAACTTGTCAATAGAAGTTTCTGTTACTCCCATTGATCGTCGTCGTAACATTAGTCAAGTGAAACAGTTCATCTTTCTTGAAGGTTTATAGGATTTCATCACTGTTCCTCCTCCCTTTTCTCATCATGAAATGTTGAGCTATTGAGCTAGAGAATTTACAATACTAGGAATAGATTTATTTGGACGATCTATTTCGTAGATATTAATCGTAAATCATTAATTGTATGTATCTACAGATTTTAGTTACCAATGTAAGTAGGTAAGATAATAATGCAGTGAATTTAACAGGCGAAGAACCAAAATTTGAGGTACACTCATAAACTTATGTTATCTGTAGCGAGTTAATGACAAATGAGTGATGAATAGCAAAATAGTTATTACAATTCTAAATTCAGGTACCCCACTACTAGCATCTTTGGCATTTGCTTGTGGTTGTGTGTGTCACAAATATCTCTAAAATGTTACAACTGATTTGCAATTTTGGGAAATTCATACCAGAGACTGTAACTTTTTTCGCTCATACTTTTCTAAAAATAGTACGATAATATTATTGGGAAACGGGTTTTTCTGCTCTTATTTTTTTCTGCTCTTTTGTAAATAATCTCGGCTGCAATCCAGTTTTAATTAAACCTGAAAATGCAAAACGGTGACCAGAGAGCAGTAAAAACTGAAAAATGAAATTGTATGAAAAAGTAAAAAAACTGGGGGGGGGGGGTTAAAAGTTGCTTCTAACTCCCACGACTATTATACAACCCAATCTAATCAATAATTGCAAAAAATCAAACTAAAGGTAGGTTCTCATTATCATCCCCAACTTTGGTTTAACTTTAAATAAAAATGAAACTTCTTCGTGATCTACGACTTTACACATAAATTGCAATCCTTTCAATTCAAAGTTTGATGAGTAAATCTAGTTTATTTGTGTTAAAACGTAAACGAGGGATAATGAAAATACCTCGTTTATAGAAGCAACTTAATCGTCGTCCTATAAAGGCTTTTCATTCACTCATTCATAAATCTTGAGACACTTTGTTGAGTTGTTGTAAAGGATAGGAACAATATCAAGTTGTGGCTTAAGACCACCTTGTCTTACTTGTGGTGGTGGTCTGATCATGTCATGATTGACTCTCATGCCGAACATGACTCTCTTTGTATAGTTTTCAAAAACCTCCGTGTTTTATCGTTTTTTATCTTCTGTATAAACAACAACGGATCATTTCCCTGATGGATTCTCCAAACAAACAAAAACAAACGGCTATTATTGCTAAACTACAAGTAATTTACTTTTGAGTAAAAAGTCAAGCCAAACCCACACTCTAAGCACTCCAAAGCTTTTTCAATGAAAGTGCGAGGATGGATATGGATTAAATGTCATATTGTATCCAGTTCTTGGTACTTTTATTCTTAAATTGAGTAGAAGTTATAAAAAAAACTGGGAGCTACTTAATTTTTGGATATTGTTTTATTTTAAAGAAAGGATCTTCAGGATTTAATTTAAATACAGTAAGATGCAAAACTTTCCGTCGTTTTTAGCACATCTTAATTAAAAGCAGGTGAAAATGATAAAATTAATCAGTATTTAGTTGCATTTAGCTTTTTTGTGGCATAGCATTTCTTTCCGTTTGATTACAGTCTGAGGAAAAGTTAGTAGATAAGATACGTTCGTAGTTAGCATGTCATCGTTAAGGTAAGCTAACGTGAACGTGACCGGAAGACAAGATCAGATCAACTGCCAATTGAATATGGATTTGGTGTATGCATTTAAAGTTTAAAAAGTTGAAGGAATCCACTGCTTGGCATATAAAAATATGACTTTATTTTCCATTGCATGCAATATTTCTTCCAAAAATGTTCACTCTTAGTTTAAAAGCTCTGAAAGAGTTGGCTACCACCCTGCCTGTTATCTATTTTATAAATTCCTAACTTAGGAAAGCGATCTTCCATGAACTTTTAGTGTGTATTCAGCAGAATTTATTCTACTTTGCTGTCACCTCTTCAAAATAAATACACTTTTCAGATAAACATTAACAATTTCACCGAATGTCATTATATGACATGTATCATTTAGCAGGTAGGCTGTTAACCTCAATCTGAATCAAGTAGCAAAAATGTATTTCAATAATGCCCATCAAAGAACAGGAAAGACGGCAGATGCATGATTGTTTTGATTTTAACTACCAACACTCAACAAGAGTTAGATGGATTTCCAGATAAACTCTTATCTAAAATGAGTCCATCCTATAAAGAATTATCACATCATCATCATTTATAAAGCATCACTACTCTTTAGCTACTCTACTACTAGCGTCCACCGTTGGATGTGTTAAAATATTAAGAAGAACAATGAAAACGGTCGACTGTTGGCTTCTTTATCAAACTTCATACGAACCATCCGTTAATAAATGCCTACATTTCGTAGGTCCATTCGTAATGAAAATAAATAAAAATTAAATTTATATTGTACGTACAACAATGGGACTAGAAAATAACTATGAAAAATGTGATGAAATGTCAGATTGACGCGGAAGATTCTTCTGGATGGGTTAAAACTTATGATAATACAGTAAGTAGTAGCAATAATAATGCTATTACTTTGTGGTAAGTAAAGTAAAGTATAAAGTAATAAAATAAAGTGAGCTGGGCCATCGTGATGATTACGTCAAATTAAAGTCATCACAAAACAAAAAGTCACTTTATTGTCACCACTTCCTCTCGGGTCTCATCTTCATCAAGTAGCATATAGAATACATCATAGAACGCAAGACTTGGTAATAATGTAACGGTAACAAGTGAATACAGGGATGGATGGTGACATTTTAAAGGTTCTCATGTTTTTAATCAACTCATTCAGAAACTGAAGGTAATTTTCATTAATATAGTACTCTAAAACCTTTTAAAGAAACAGGAACAGTTTCAGGAAAAAAGTACTTTCTAGGAATGGTAGACGAGGTAAAAGGGTTGTTAGAACCCTTGCAAGGAATTTCTAAGGAATTATAGGAGTGAAATATTTGAGTCTACTGCATTTTAATCAACTTTAAAAGTTTCTTTCCGAGTCAAATTTCAAATTAGGGAAGCATTGTAATCTATAAATGTCTACACGCTCTTTACATGTCTTGATTTGTTAAAGGCTTAAAGGTTTAACGTTTTGTTTCCAAAAGAATCTAATTTATATGCAAAAACAAACCTTGCACTGCCGCTGATGATAAGCTGAAAATAATTTCCGAAGCTAGCGTAAACTTTCTGTTAATGAAAACAGAGAGAGCTTTGCAACTAAATTAACACAATTTGTCACCGGCAATGAGCATCGTTATGCAAAATGGCAAAACCCTAAAGTAATATAGCGTGTATCATTTCGATTTTTTTGAATACCTGGACTGCACGATGACAGATGAAAATCCATTAAAAGTCGCGTATCAAACTTTTTCTGTCAACTCAGTAAAAACCTTGGTGTTTTAAGATCATTTATCATTCCTTTCCTTAATTTTGTATAAAAATGACAAGAGTGTCCTTTACATTTTTCATCTCTCTTTGTAGAACGCTTGCATTTGAAAACCTGGTAATATTTTTCCGGAAACCTGAAATACTCTGTCTATTAGAGAGAGGAGGGAACATTTTCGCATTACATTTATTATGTTTTATACATAATTCATCCATTCTTTAAGAAACAAGTATTCTGTAAGTGCCCTCACAGTTGCTTACAATAAACTTTCATTTCTCAAAACATTTTCACAACCGGATTAAGATTTGATACTTTCAGTATTGTTCTTCTAAATCCTATAATTTCTGAATCGAAGTATTATATTCCTTTATCTCCAGAAATCTGCATAAAAGACAACCACAGCAAACATCCGAAACCCATCCCCAAACCCCAGTTTCTCATTACTTCAGGTATTATTTGCAATTGCTTCAGTTTCTTTCTTTTATTGCCAAAAAGAACATCGTTGATTAAGAAGTAAGGCGGAGCTGAGGGTAATTAGTATCCAATGATTTGAACCAACTTGGAAGCCAGGAGGGACCCACACCTCAACCTTATCCGCCCACTCAATCCTCTAAACAAGAGCTTCGTCTACTGATAAAAAACAGGGTTAAAAAATCCCAAATAGAATCAACCCTTCTAAGCTGTAGATTGGACTCGAACTGGTTAGGCAGCCTCCCCCAGTTAAAAAAGTACACGGCTCTTTTACTACCCCTTCTATGCTTTTAATCTTACGCTTCGTGTGTCTTTATGTTAACTTTTGGTAACTTTAACGTAAGTTTCTTTCTCCTTGCATCTCTTATCGCTTCATGACTTTTATGCTTTACGTTGTAGAGATGCAGAAGTGGTAGTCACATCACGGTAATGTAATGTAATGTAATCTTGGATGGTTAGCAGTGGATGGGATGATATTTTCATGTAAAAAACGCTTCTCAGGGATGAAACTTACCTGTTCTGGCTGCATCTTCAGTTCAGTCACGCTCCAGACCCTATGGGGCATGTTACCTCTTTAACCACCATCTCACACATAATTATCACAGTCACAGCGCAAAGACGTATCATTATTGTCTTTACCAAGTTAACCAAAGATCTTCTGCTGTTTTTTGGCATAAATTAAAAATAAATTGCAAACTTCATATCGCACTAGAATTCTTCAAAGTAGTATAGCAGTGGACACTGCTCCGTACTACTGCCTCTGGTATATCTTTGAGTGTTCTGTTTTGCCAAATTACACGTTATTTTGTGTTTCTACCTAATTGAGACAATCTTGCCCAAAGAGCCCTCCTGTGTAATCATTTCATCAGAAATAAAAGAAAAAACTAAGGAAGTTAATTACCTTCTCATATCCTCTGAGAAAAAGGTAGAGCTAGCCAATACGGGGAAAATGCTAAGAGATTATCAAAAGTGATTAGAGCGTAATTAACCCAGCTAATTACAGGTTGTGTTTGTATTCCTGAGGATAATAAGGGGCAGATGACTTCCCAGTTTTGAGTGATTGGACAATATGAATTCTTAAGTGGTAGTGAAAAAAAAACGAATTATTTTGAAACAATTAATGCTTAAGATGAGAATTTGATGGAAGGAGTAGCGTTTAGGGTGGATAAAATATTAGGAATTAGCACCTAAAATTGATTGACATTTGACACCAGTTATTCTGAGTAGTTGTCGTTTGATAGTATTGAATAGTGGGGGAAACGGGTTCTCTTTCATTCAACTTTAGCAACTGCTGAGTTGTAGATTGAGACTGAGATTGATTGTTTTTGAACATAAACAAGATAACTTCGATAAGGCCGACTTATAAGGATTTTTATCTGCTTTTCATGACAATCAAGTAACCCCGTTCAACATGTTGTTGTAGAGAACTAAAACGCAAGCAAGTGATGTCCAATCCCAGTTTGTCAAGGTGTGAAAATGCTACTAAACTAGATAGAAACAATCAACTCATCTCTATTAACGCATGAACGCCGTAGCTGTCGCTTGTCACGAATTACTTTGCATGGATTTTTATCCTGGTTTAATTATTATCAAGCAACTATAAGATTCTTAGACTTTGTATGTGTCAGAAACAGAAGCAGAGTTAGTTGATTGAGAATAGTTATATGAATATATTTCAAGTTGGCAACTCATTTGTTCAGAACCCTAATTCACCATTTGATCACAAACTTATGAATGGATGAAAGAATGACTTTAAGGCTTAAAGTAATACTTAATGGGAGAGGATTTTAATCCAGGAAATAAAAGTGGTGAACAGAAAAAACTCCAGATCAATCATCATCCCTCTTAATTAAACGATGCGATCAATCAAGACTGTAGCCGCAGTGTTAACAAGGGATTAAGTGTAGGAGTTGAAGATGATGTTTGCTTAATTGATTCTACATCAAACGGAACTACTAATAGACGGATGGAGTAGTATGCTAAAGAATAGTGAGCTATTGTTGATTGATGTAGTTGATGAATGATATGAAGCATAATCAAGAGCCAATTTGTTCATTCAGAACTTTATTGATCAGGTTTGGCCATTAAGAATTTTAACTCTTTAGATATATTTTATTGACTCCTTCCCATGCACGTTTGACATCGTCCCTTGCCTTGGGACTTGACTAGTTACCGATTGATGTTTAGCTGTGGTCAGCTCTTTTCATATGAACACAAAAGGAAAATATAATACAATTGACTGTGAAGCTAATAGTCCATTTTATCCATCGCATCCCATCATTCTGCTTCCTTAACCAGGAGGAATACATTTTCTATGCATCATCAAGGAGGACCTGGGATGCAGGAAGTTATCCAAATGTGCAGGTATGGTATGGTTTATTAAGCAATTCGATTAATTTATATTTGTGCATTAAATAAAAACAAGGAGTTTCTCCAAAATGTTGAAAAAATATTGCACGCAAACAAATCTCGTTGTACTTTACTTTTCTTGTAATAGCTAATTTATTAAACGAAGAAACCTTAAAATAGAATCAAGTTATTTCTACGTTAATGAATAATGAATCATTATTAAAAAGAGTCGATGCGTCAGATCCATATAATGAATTCTGTCACTCTAGAGTTAATAATTTAATCTAAACGCTTCTTCGCGTCTTACATATTTGTAATGAAATTATATATTATAATTACACTCTTAGACAGCTACATTAATTGTCCACCAACAAAAAAGACTCGAACAGCGACTATGATAGAAGAAAATGTATCTTATCCCATTTAAATTCAAATCAAAGCCTACTCAATCGCATAAAACCATAATGGGGAATTTTTAATAGGTGTTGTGTGTGAAACTAACTCTTCTTTCCACTGCATATGAGCCTCAAATAAAGTTAGTATTGCAATTGCAAAGCATAATTATGGCATGAATAAAAAGTTGTGCATCACAAAAAGAAACTCTATTAAACAGAAAATAAGGCACAGCCCTTTTTGGATCTAGTAGTAGAGTATGATACCAAAAAGCTATTTCTTCTTAGAATATTTTTATCATATTCATAACCATATTTCCATCCTTATCTAAAGAAAAAGATTCACCGAAAGATCCATCCACCGTATCCCATTTACATATTGCACCCTATCAAACCATGAATGAGCTCCAAGCTGCCAAAAATTGGGGAATGTGTAACCTCAAGAAATGAAAAACAGGTGTAAATCACGCCATGCAATTTTTCTATTTTATTTACACCTAAAATCTTCAGCTTTTATTCACCCACGTACCTTTTACCTGGTCGTGGATTCTATTTCAAAGTATAATCCTCATTGTTACGAATTGTATCTTCATAGAAATGGAAATTGGAGGAGTGGCACCTTTTTTAGCAAATAGGAGATGCAAGAAGATTATTATAGGAAAGTTATACATGTTGACGATCTGTACTTGCTTCTTAACGCTTTACAATAAATTATTTTTCAATAAGGTGTACGTTTTCAGAAAGAGTCGATTCTTAAGAAAGGCTGAGAAAGAGATGGAAATTGCTAAAGGTTGTTAGCTGCTGTGGGGTTCATCTTGTGGTCAAAAGGGGATAATTTATCGATGACAATATGACCCATTTGTCATAGACGGTTTTAAGTTTTTTCGTAGGTAGTTGTTTTGGTGGAGAATAGATCCTTTCGAAGTCATTACCAGTTCGTCCCTCGGTTCATCCCAGTAATTTAGGGAAACCAAAATTAAATAAAAAAGATATGTTTGGCTTAACAAGAGGATGTGTAGGAAAGCATGTATGGCTTGATTTGCTACGCGTAATTTTTTTGAAAGCAGATTTGGACTTATTACATTGGAGGCGGAACGCACTAAGTAATTGGCTCTAGAGTTGTTGAAAACAAGAGCCCAGGCGTTAAAAAATGAATAGGACTTTTATAAGAGAAAAAAGGATATCAGATCAAACTTTTACGTTCATAAAAATGGTTACCAGCGTAAAAAACATGGATCAATTTCATTTTTGCTTCTAGCTAAATTTAAAAAATTTAATATCTGCAAATCCGACTTTTACAGGTTCAAATATTGTAAAATCATGTGAAAAAGTAACAGCAACTCACTTTACGCTTCTTTGTTCAACTTATCAGAGTAGGAGATTTCTTAATCGCCGGATTAATCCTCAAAACTACATTACTTGCAACGCGATGATGTAACGACTTGATAACGCTGTTTTATAAATCCAGACACAGTATCTGCATAATATTATAAATTAATGCAACATTTACGATCATTTGTAATTTTGCATTGTCAAAGATAAGATAAGATAAAACATGGAAACAATATAAGTTTCTTGAAATGAATAAACCTCTCTTGATTGCAGCCAGAAATCTGCACACTTCTCTAATTTTTCAAGCGTTTTCGTCCATCTACACAAGAATTACGACCCAATAAGCCTCTAGACAATGGAATTATTAACAGGAGCGTTATGCCATTTTAAGAAGAAAGAACAGGACCGGACTAATGAATCTGATTAGCTCCTAATATGAGCAAAAACCTACAAGCAAATAAAATCATCCAATCCAATCCACAACTTTGTTGTTCTTTATCCCAAAACTCTTATCTAATCAAGGAAAAAGGAAAATTCATGCAAAACGAATCAAAAATCAATCCAAAAATTGTTTTCAGTTTATGAGTTTATTGAACAAATACTTAATCTATACTTTGCTATCAGTAATATTATTATATTCGCAAAAAAAACTACCTAATCTATGTCTTAATTAGCATTCAGCCTGTGTAAATTTCTGTTCAAAGGGGCTGCTGTGCTGATTTGTAGCTTCGGCTAGCAGAAATTTGGAAATTCTACACAATTAACCAACCAAAATCTCGACATGGCGTCAGTTCTTCTATAATAATATCTTTTGTATCAACTCTCGTCTCGACTAGCGTCTTGTAAAACATCAAACCGTTATTATAATAGTATCATTTAGCATAAAAACCGAAGAAGAAGCCAAAAACATTAGCACTTTTGAAGATGTTAGTCAATATTAGTTGCTTTAAGTAGCAGTATAGTGGTAGCAGTAATGATGTTTTGCATGGTATTAAAATAATATGCATTTAGTCCGGTCGTTACTAAATTGTTACATCTAATGCTAGCAACTTGATTTACCTTCTTGCATGCACCTTAAAAGCATATTATGACCCCAACTCAGGATCATCATATCCATCTTTTTACAATTCGTATAGCCAAACGCGCTCATAAGTTATAATATAGCTGGTCTCGGTATGGATTGCATTAAGTAGACAAGTGTTGATTATGATTGAGAGGGATGATGATGAAGTAGTGGCTAAAATCTTGAAAAAAACATAATATTCCGTAACGTTATTAAGTAGGCGCGGCGAAGAAATAGGATAAGATATCCATCTATAAAATGAAACTCTTTCTTGGACGATAAAGTAAAGCTTTAACTTAATGCAAGAATTGGGATTTTGAAAGTTCTCTCTGTATTCATTATTATTTATTATAGGATAGTTCGTTTATTTGTGCCGAGGCGAGGGAGTAAGTGCTCTCTAAAAATACATAATTCTATTACAACTAAAAACACACAATTAACCACTGCTCATGCTACTTCTTCCAATATCACTACTACTTTATGCTTCAACATTTATAATGAGTTACTACTACTTTTTAATCAACGCGTCTCTGCATACAAATTAAAATAAATTGTTCAACTGTTGATAGTGACTTAGGAAGACACCAAGAACAAGCAAAAAGAGGCAAAACTTCAAGTTTACAAAGTAGTTAGTCAAGCAGGAGCGTCTGAATCGACAAGTGATGATGAGTTATTGATTGGGTTGATGAATTAGTTGCTTATCCTGTCTTGAATAACCGTTTCTTTAAGTATGTATACAATAAAAATTAATGCAAGGATAGAACCCCAACTATATAAAGGTGTACTTTACCCCTTTCTGCTTTGCCTGAGCTAATATGCAAAATAGAAATGTAGCCCA
>JAQFZX010003050.1:0-14599 GCA_034682405.1 Hydroisotoma schaefferi | reverse complement strand
TTCCCATATCTATCATCGCGGTAGCTATCGCTATCTCCGTAACGTCCCTGATTCCCATATCTATCATCGCGGTAGCTATCGCTATCTCCGTAACGTCCCTGATTCCCATATCTATCATCGCGGTAGCTGTCTCTATCTTCGTAGTCTCCATCGTTGTTGCGGTATTGATCTTGGTTTCCGCTCTTGTCATTATCATTGTACCTGTACCTAAAGGTCCCGTCCGAACTCCTGGTATAACCAATCCCTCTGGGGCAGTTAAAATTCTTTTGAACCGTTTCGTCACAGTCGTATGCTGATCTTCGGTCTTTACGAGTTTCATCTACATTAAACCGATTACATCAACATTTAGACCATTTTCAGAGGCTGAATTAGAATGGTGCATGATATTTTCGACACTAAAACTACAAGAAACTAGATATTTTTACCATAGCAGTTGTCAAACTGATTGGTACAATTTGGCTTGGCAGCACCGTCAATAACACTAACAGGAACTGAAGCAGTAGCAGGTACCATGCCGTCTAGGCCACTCACATCACTTGTGCTCAAGCTTTCTAGAAACATAGAACTTTTAACTTTAGAAGTTAAAATCTAATATTTAACAAGTTCAGGGTACTCATCGAGTTCTTAGGACTGATATTGCAGTATATTACATGTAAGCATACGGTGAAGGTAGAAAGGTAATGTAAAGTTTAGGTGAAAGTCCATAGGGAAAATAATTGGATGAGGATGTTTTATATATCTTACCGCCTTGATGAAGCGAGATACAAATGAGTACGACCGACCCGATGAAATAACGCATGTTATGGATGCCCATCTTAAATCTGATTTTTAAACCTAATCTTCAGTATTGATAAGTCTGAAGAAAGGTCTTCAGAGAAGTGTAAATTAAATAGGGGGATGCAGTACGTTTTATATAAAAAAAACCATTTGTTGCTTAACTATTGAAATTGTTTTATTAGCATTGGATTCCATTTCTGAATATTTTTGAAGGCTAGGAAAGGAATTTATGCGGCACTAAAATGAGAGAAATTGCCGTTTGTTTCCGTATGATTTTATGAGAAAAAGCAATAATGTTAAAATCCATAAGACATAAAATAAATGTTGTGTTAATTACTCAATGGATAATTAGTATTTTTGGTTAAAAAAAGTTAGCCAAACACAAATCAAGCAAGCACAATGTCCTTGCAATTGTAAATTTTGTAAAAGTTTAGAATGAAACCATTGTAAATTTTAGCATGTTCTTTAACACATATACTCAACGTAATGTTTAGCCCAGGCTAGTATTAAATTATGGATCACTTTTAGCGTACAATTAAGTTGGGATATTATTGGAAATGGCCTGATATTATAGGGTGACTGCAATTTGGGTGCATGCAGCCTTGTGAAATTTACAGTTTTACCTTTAATTGTAATAGAGTTCCATTGTTCTAGGGCTTTCGTCTGGTCGTGCTCTATGTAAAAAGGCCACGATGCGATGGGCCAGAATGAGACTACTACCAAATGAAACCCACTACTACAATAACTCCATTGGACCCTACTTGGCACCTCTACTAACCTTGGTCAAACGTTAAGACCTTGCGAAGGTCAAATTAGGCGGTGTGAGAGTCTACTACCACATGGTACCCACAACCTCGACAACTTCATACAACCTCTTTTTGAAACTTTTGTCTCAAGGTTATTTTTTCATTTTTTCTCCATTTCCACCGTTTTCAAAAAATTTTCACACTGCCCCAATTACTCCAGAATGTCTCACAATGTCCCCAACACCCTAAATGTCTCCACTTGCCCTCAACATCACAAAATGTCGTACCTTGCCCCAACATTCCTAAATGTCTCAACTTGCCATTAACATCCCAAATGTCTCAACTTACCCCCAACACCAAGGGACTTCCGTGACAAGTAGTCTGCGTAAACATTCCTAATAAATGCAAGCCTTCGATACGCCCGTTTACAACGGTTTATTTTAACTGCATTCAACCTTATATTACACTTACTGTTCGGGAGAATACTGTAGGAACCCCACCCACTAGGGTAGCCCTTAGCGATTGGGTCACATTTATGTATGTAGCCATGTCTACTTAGGTTTTAGGCTAATTCTGTCTTTTGATAACAACCGCACGGCCAACAAACTACTAAGTTTATTCTGGCCGTGAACAACCCCGTCCACGAATTATAATGGATATTTATTATCACCCATGTCATTTTTGGTATGTAATCGTATTTAGCAGTGGTGGTATTATCGCCATTGATTGTATTTGTAATAAAAGTAGTTGTAACGTTACGTCAAAGTCTACGCTATATGTAGGTTCATTATCAAACTTGTAATACGGGAGATTTTTCTATCGGAGCTATTGGTTGGTCTTTTGTGGAGGTGCATGCATACGTGACTTTGGCGTAGGCAGCGATCATCCCCAGCACGTGCAAAGGGTTAAAGCAAAGTTACGAAGTTTGCTAAAGTCTTTATATGATAGTCAATGCCTTTGTATTACTTGATTATTGTTAAATGAAAGTAACAAAATCCTTTGCCCCTTTTTGAGTAGGGGTTTAAATGCAATACGAAAATACTAATAATCTTGCATTCTTAAAATGATTCAAATTGTGACAAGATAAGATATACAGAGGTGGAGAAAAAGTAATAAACGTTATTTTCCTTACTCTCGTTTGTATTTGCAACAGCTATTGGCATTTCGCAATAACTATAGCTAAAAACAGAATTAACATTAAACTATTACTGCATTGTAATTTCTCGAATGCAATGTATTCTGTTTTCAGTAACTTTTAATTCAGGCGGAATTATTTTGTAGTGTGGAAAAAGCTCATTATTACATTTATTGCCGTCATATGCATAATCCTAAACTCCTCCATTCTCTATAGCGTTCCTTCTCTTCTCACCTTCACGAAATCGCGATTTTAAATCTTGTACATTTTACTTTGTGTTACAACCGATTTGTAAAAACGCGTCTCTGTTCAATATTGTCAAATGACGCCTCTATGTTCTACCGTTTGTAGTGTAGCAGTACTAGTAGCAGTAGCACTTAGTGGTAGAAATAAGTTTAACTATTGTGTGGGATATTAAAGTTGTGTATAAAAGATAGAAACGTAAGCGTCAGTATGTAATAGAGAGTCACATTGCATCGCGCTGATCGGGATCCACAAGAACCCAGCCTTGAAAAGGAGCCAAGTAATGACATAGTCTATTGCAATCAAAGAGCACTAAACAAAGTTACAATGTGGCTGTTGTGACAAAATAAAAAATCCAGTCCTCGCTCAACTGTCAACCTAAACAATGACTCCTGTTAAAACCCTCCTACCTACATATCTACCTCCCGAGAAACGCTAAATGAACCTTCTTGCTTACCCTCGGTCGATACTTATCTTTGGAAGTTAGTGTAGAAATTTTAAATCAAGCTTTTACTTGCTCTCTGACACTGTTAACTTAGTAAGAGTTTATGTTATATGCCATTATATTCCATCCAGAGCAAAATAAACGACAACGGTTAAGCAGACTTTTCAGGATAGTTGTATATCCCTAATTTCTGTTCATTTTGGCTGATGTTGAGCAATTTCTGGCCAGGCAGCTCTAGCTCTTCTGGTTTGGTTCGATTAGATGCATCTGACACGGTGAGACCTACAAGGCTGAGGGCATAAATTAATGTATTTACTGTAATCGATTTCGATTCAAGTTGTCTGCAAAGCTGGCACTAACTGATAACTCTGTTGGCTTTTTACACAGGTTGGATTGGATTACAGTATAATGTCATTTTACATTACTGAACATTCATAATCCTGATATTATTTTGCGATATATTTGCAGCAATGTGTGATGGGCTAAGGATTTGTGTAGATTGAACTTGGCAGTGAACAAAAAGCATGGCTTTAATATAGAAACTTAATTATAATATAGCTTTTACAACAGAATAAATAACTTAATTTCAAGATTGGCGTCATTAATTTTTTATCTAAATTGTTAAAAATTACCATATCTTAGAAACATCTTATCCTCTTTACTACGGAATAATTCTATTAGTAGTGCTGTCAAGTACTTGAATTAAAATTGAATCATAAAAGTTGACAGAATGAAATCCCACCAATCCGCTATGGATTCCCTCGATACTTCTTCAAAGTTTAACTACATCAACATTAGCTATACTAAATAGGCTTTCTCACCAATCAGCCCACATTATTAGACGTTTTACTATTCAAGTTCAACTAAAAATGGGTTCTTGTAGAGGAATGTGTGAAAACGAGGCTGACTATCACTGAAAACTAGCAAGGTAATTAGTTTTTGTCAGACCGAGTGGTACGGTAAATCATAAATCTCCACTATTCTACAGTGACAGTATAGTTCTTGGCTTCTTGGCTTCCGCTAGGAATAGATGCATTGAGCATTATTGGCATTGATTTCTGTAAATACTTAAAGCAGCAAGGCTCTAGAAAAACAAACACAATGCTTACAATATGTACAAAGGAGATTTTAAGGAAGAACGGAGGTACAAGAACTACATGAGTTCTGACATTGAAAAACAGAAGTTTTATGAATCAACTCTACTACCTACCTACCACTGCTTGATATGCTATGCATATTTCGAAAAACCGGGTTGCAAACCTTTTTTCAGTGCCGGTCTTTTTCTACTTGAAGTTTAAATAAATTGTTCAGCTTATACCAGACCAATGACTTAGACAAAGCTTTAACATTGAAAGAGGATTAAGATGGAATATATCTTAGATCAGGGCTGCATAGTAGTTCCCATGTTTCGGATTCGGTTTTCGACCTCATCTAACTTCTCAATTATCCTGACTGTGTTAACTACCCCAGTGCATGTATGCATGTAAAGTATTTATCGTTCATTGTATTCGGTTCCTCGGCTGCTGGGATAAAGTCTTATTCACCGAATTACAAATTGCATGCCTCTACTTGTAGTAGAAGAATGGCTAGGAATATACAGCCTGAAAGTAAGAAACCTGCCCGTCTCCGCTAACCGTTACCCATAGCTTTCCTTGAGAGCTTATTTTACCCGAATTTTCCAAGCTCCGACTTCAGTTCAGGCTTGACTTCGGTTGAGTTTGGTTTCCTCGTCTGAGTACCGGTTTTACTTTTTTCTTCTACTAAAGGTTCCCCTTGTTCGAAGTTTATTAACCGTAATAACCTCCAGTAGCTGTAGTGAATAGTGACTGAAGTTTTTATCGAAAATGTAACGATAGAAGGATATTCGGTTCTTTTATAAGGTTTACGTTTATTAGTATTTTAACATAGATTTACCACATGCCAAGCAAAAAGAATATGAAAACTGTTAAATATTGAAACTAAATTGATGGTAAATCTAGCAGATACTTTGTACACTATCCAGTGCTTTGTCATGTAAAAAATAAACTGAATACAACTTGTTGAGACGGAGACAAAAAAGGTTGGGATTTAAACGGTTTCTCGTAATAATAATCGTCACCATTCTCATCATACTTATCATCATCATCCTTGTTATCATTATTCCATGCTAAGGAATCGCATAATGGGAGAGTTACGGTCTCCAGTCCATCAGCCCACCGATGATTAAAATTAGCCTTGAAAAAAAATTACTGGAGCCGTTCCAAATAAACTGAAAGCAGATGAAAATAAAATACTTGATTAAGGGGAAAAAAATTATCTTAAAAAGTAGCAACCCGTGCAGAAAAGACTACAGAGTATTTGCCGAGTTTATAATATAAATTCATGGACCAAGGAGCAAGTTTAAACACTGCAAAAAGAAGATAAAAATAATAAGAAAAGTAATCGATCTTGGAGAGAAACGTTATAGTATGCATGAAAGTTTTTAAATCCAACTAAGCTAACGAGTTAGGAAAAGTTTATAAATTGTTTTGATTCCAGGAAATTAGAATCTCACTTTTTTATTTCCATCTGTCTAGGAGTCGACTGGTGTGATTTGTACTGAAATTTTACATTTTTTTCTTCCACTATAAGAAGTACCAAAGTGTTAAATCCCAGCTTGGAAGTAGGGAAATGATAATAAAGAGGAGGGGAAAGTTTTAAAGTTATCATTGCAGTTTTATTAGCACTGGAAAAGTTTCTTTCCATCTACTTCTTTCTCTGCATTTTGCTAAGAATCTGAATACATAGTTGTTGAGTATATTCCGTCGACTTGTGTGATTAAGAAAGTTTTTAAGCTTAAAGCAGTTTGCTTCTAAACTCATTCTTACTATAATTACAATTACGGAGGAAGTCGTGCATGTATGTATTTTTGGAGTTTCTATGCATCTATGAACTTGTTGAAGATGCAATGATAAAGAAATGATAAAGAAATAATAATACCAGTTTAGTGTACTCTTGTTGAAGCTAATTGATCCTTATTATCTAACAGTATCGGTGGATTTGTCTTTGATAAAGTTGAGTTAGTGAAGTTTGAGGTGTTAATTTGGAAAGGGTTTAATTCCAACTGAGATTAAATTTTATGACTTGGGCTGCATGTAACTTAAGTTGAAGCTATTCTGCTATGTGGCTTTGTTGGAATATTGCAAAGTTACTTGATATAAAAAGGTAAGGTTTACACATATATGATGTTTGTTTTATTAAGTTACATATAACTAGATTTTAGAAGTAGAGAGGCGTCATTTTTGCGTAATATGCATGCTAAAAGTTACTTGAAAAGGGATTATATATGAATATGTACAACAATGGAGAAATAAGTATTCCCAGGTCTAACTTATTAGAATTAGAACTTGAAGATGTGAGACCATCATTATGAAGTAGTTTATACATTATGGTAATATTTGAAACTTCTATGCGTTGATTCTCTTTTAAAAATTGTCTTTCTTTAAAGTTATAGCTAGAACGTATCCTGACGGGAGCACAGAAACATTCAATTAATTGAGTGAACCTAGAAAACTACCGATTTATCGATTAAAGGGAAAATGCTTTACCTGTAAGGATTTCTATTAATATAAATATGTATATAAATTTGAGACGAACCAAAACTCGTCACTCAAAGAGGTCTTGTACATATGAACTTTTGTCTTTTTATTTCGTTTTAAAAGGTCTACAATCTATCCTATGAAAAAATTGTAGTAAAAACTAACGCTAACAAATAACTAACTACCGTATATACTCGAATACACGCCGAGGCCAATATTCAAGTTTTGACTTTTTTGAAGGGGCCACTATTCGGGAGGGGCTACTAATATTTTAATTTAAAAAAAGCATCCCTTACTTTGAAAAAGCATTACACATTAATTACTATTCGAGTATATACGGTACATTGCGGGACCTGATTGAGACGAATATGACTATATTGCATATTATTATTATCATTGCCCAATAAATCACTGAACTGAACCAGACAATTTCCAGTTGTTTACGGCCTGACTCGAAGAATATATTGCCCTTACATCTCCATATTTTGATTTTTAGAGAGGGTCACTTATACAGAAAAAAAAATGTATTTTACTCTTTTAAATGACATAAAGATGCTAAAAAGTGCATTTTCAAAACCACACGTTTTATAAAGTAATTTTATTACTTAGATGCAAATAGATCGACTGGATTCATCATGAAAAAAGTGGTCCAGAAGTCAACTTCTATTACTTCGTGAAAGTAAAAATATGCATTGAATGCTATACTTAAGAGTTTCTGAATTATCCATGTCCCTAAATACTTACCCAGCATCCCATTCCAATCCAATTTCTTTTCAAAAACCAAATGCCAAAGCAAAGAAGGACACACATTTTTTTTATAAGCAATGACAATGACGTTTGTCACCCTAAAACCTACTAGTAACTCGTTGTTCTCTAATAAAAATACAAATGAAGCGTTCACTCCACCAAGACTACGATCATGTTTTAATTCTTGTTTGTAAAAAAATACAGAGCAGAACGAAAAAAGTACAGGAAAATTCGCAATAAAATCCAACAAAAAATAGCTTTTTTGATTTTATTCAGATCACTAGTGAAGCTTAGTTTAAATGGGAGTGAGTAGTACATAGTCTTTACTCTTAAGCATCTCAATCCTACTCTAAATATACATACAATTTGCATAAAGCATTCACCTAGCTGTGTGTCTATCTTATCTATGTAGTGTGAATAAATAGGGGAATTAAAATGATAAAATTAAGCCGGAGCTCCATCAACCAGTTCCTTGACTATTTATAAATCCGCACATAGTCAACCGATACACATTTGATCTCTTTAGAACTAACTCAACTCGGTCTGCTTCTTTTAGTCCTAGGCGTAGTGGAAGTTGGGAATCCATGGAGTATTCTTACTTTTAGAGTGACTGTGATTGTGCTGGCTGTTTGTTGGGTTCTGTTAGTTGTGTGTGATGCTAACACTCGTTTGGGTAATGCGGTATGAAAGTAAACCGAGATGAGAAAGCGACCGAGAAGGAAATGCCACTAGACCGAATTTTTTTTTCATTCCTCCGAATGCGGACTGTCACTGTGACTTAACTTTACCGTTTGAGTTGTACTCTCCTGTGTGTTTTGTGTGACATGGAAATACATTTTATACTAAATATGCTTCAGCTTAGTAGTAGTAGTAGTAAGCAGTAGTAGTAGTAGTAGTAGTAGTAGTAGCAGGAGTAGTAGTAGTAAATAGATGTATAAATGTAGTTTTAGTAGTTTGTTAGTAGACTGGGTTGCTTTAACGAATGACTGACTTTAATAAAACTAAAGACTACGTAAGATCAATGTTACAAGAGCGTTTAGGGAGTTTGGAATTGCGGAGTGAATCAAATTGAACTGGTTTTATAGAAGGAATAGTTTCGGTACACCTTGTACATTGCTTAAGACTTCCTCTTAAATCCTTCGAGTAGAAGGTGACGCTGAATGCTTTCGTAAGTTGTTTGTGGGTAGTTAAGAACACTATATGTTAAATGCGTAAAAGGATTTCTCTTCTGTAAAATTGTCAATCCTCAAGTACAGGCTGGTATATTCAGCCTCAGCGTATATATCCCTGGCCCTGTCCGCATGATATGATACTTAGCAGACTTACTTATAAACAACAAAAGGGCTTATGCTTTCGTAAGTAACTTGGTCAACTTCCACACTCCAAATTGTGAAATGTGAACGAAGTTAGTTGTTGTACTTGTAGTAGCAGTAGAAGTAAGAATCGACGATAACAATCCTTAATAACTGCATGCTTGCCAAACTACTACTACTTACTTCTGCTTCGGATGTTATCAAGTGTGAAGGACAATGTTTAAACTGATCGGACCACAGGCCACAGAAATGTATTGCATTCGATCAATAAATTTAAAATAAAACAGCTTTTTATCGGTTTACTGGGACAGGTCTGGGTGCTTTTATTGATTTTAAAATTAGAGTAGATATGGATACTGAATGTGCTGTTGTGAATGTGGATTCTGAGGATAGATTCACGTTTTTTGCATTGAAAAGTTAACTCTGCTTCCAATACTTTGCTTAAACATTGTAGGGAAATTTCTGATAAGAATATTTCTTATCCTTTTAATGCCTTCTATTTTGACTAGGGTTCTTTAATGTTTTATTTAAGAAAATGCATCTAAATGAACAATAGATATTCGCATTTCAACTTCAAAAATTTGATTACTATAAATTTACTTGCAATTCCTTCTTTACAGGAGGGCAGGGCGGAGGAAAGCATATGTAAGCGGCCATTAGTAGGTGAAATTACTTCGTCAAAAGGAAAACACTGGCATTTAATGTAATTAAAGAGCAATTACCTTCCACCTCCTTAGCTTTAAGAAAGGTTGTTATTAATTGAGGTAAATGCAGAGTAAAAGTGAAGTAAAAAGTAAGGTTATAAAGGGTAATTTAGTTTATGAGTCTCAGTCTCACGCACTAATGGTTCAGTAGGTATATGTAATTTTCTATACTTTAAGAAATGGAGAGTAAGTTGAGAGTTAGTTGAGACAGTTCGTAGTAGATGAAGGTTTATGCACTTTGGTTTGAGACATTCTAGTTGTATCGAATCTTATTCAATTTATTTTTTTGAAGAATTTTTTCATGGACTAAATTCATTCATTTTTTTAGCTGATAATAAATGGTAGAAAAAGACTTAGGTGCAAAAAAGAACAGTAAAGTGGAGAAGAAATCTAAATCCAATTTATTTCTTCTAACAAATTTTACACTAAGTTACAGGGTTTGGGTTTCCTGTGGTGAATTTGAGTTAGGGTTTAATTTCCGGTTCTTTGCATGTTCCACAACGACAACGACCTTGGTCGGGTGTGAGTTCAACAGTTTTGGAGTAAGATTAGATATTTTAATTAAATTGTACGTATCATTCTACTACTTTTATTTATTGATCGTTAAAAATTATTACTTTAATGTGCTTAGTTTCCTGGTATATCTATTGGTAATAGAAGCACACAGTGTGTGCAAGAAGAGAAGTAATAAAATAGTATAGTTGTTGATAGTTTTAATGGCTTAAAAATGTATTTTGAAACCCCGACGGAATTGCGAATCGCTTCTTGTGCTTATCAAACTGATCTGTCAACCTGTCGTATTTATAGTAGGTAGAAGCGAATGCTAAATGCTTCTTTTATAAATGCTCTTTCATCTTCTACTACTACTACTACTACTACTACTACTATAACTACTACCACTACTACTATTACTACTACTAGTACTACTAGTTGCCAGTACTTTCTACTTGAGGGCCATAATATTTCGAATACTAATGACTTACAGTTCCATAACGGTGGAGTGCATTTCCCTACAAGTAGCACAGTAGAAGCATAAAAATATATTCTAGCTATGCCTGGCGTAGGCTAAATCTATAGGGACTATTGGTAAAAAATTTACGCAGCAACTTATGCATGAGACTGTACAAAGTTAAACAGAAAGAATTATGATGATTTTGCAACCAGCTGGAGCATGAGCTAACCTCCCCTCAGAGAATATGAGCCAACTCCTTGCATGAAGCACGTCAACAATTACTCAGGACTTTAGACACCAACAGCAGCATATTTATTGTGGAATATTGTATTAATACTAAAGCATTACTTAAGCTAATCCCCTCGTGTAATCTGAATTCACAAAACAACTTGGCTGCATGGAACACATGTTTCCACCCAGCTGGAGCTGGCCTTGCTGATTAAAAATTAGGTTTATAAATTCCCTATGTACGTTGACTTTTTAGGCTTTCAACTTTCTCCAGTCAACCCTGACCTTTCTCTTCATGCTACGTGTCAACTAGTGCGTACATTATACTGGTTCTGCCGCTTTTTAGTACAGAAGGGCTGAGAAAAGTAACTACAAGGGACGCATACGTTTTTAAATGTAAGGGGCTTTAGTAAGAGTTTATACTGTAGGAGAAAGCTACTCTCTCCGTTTTTCATTTATAGAATAATTATCACAATTGTTAGCGAATTTTGATAAATTCTATCCTCAAAGAATATGACCCAGTAGGGATAATATGGAGTTGAGCATCATCTACCACTGCACTCACTCTTGACAAGGAATCATGATTTGTTAAGGGGGAGCTTGATTGACGTTTACTATTACTTCCTATGTAAAAATGTAGTTTTTTGGTTTCCTTTTTATTCACTTTATTTTATTTTATGTTACTTTGTAACAGCAATATTACTGTTGCACCTACCATTACGACTACCAATATTACCTCTTCTTATGTACAACTGCTTTCACTGAAAATATAAAAGATAGATACTGATGTTTCCTCTTTTTTTGCAATAAATTATTCAAGCAAGGCATAAAGGGGCGTGCCTTTAGACCTACTTTATCTCACCCACTTGATTTTTTATCATCATTATGTGTTGCTTTTTAAATCGAAGAAAAAGTTTTACTTTGCAACAGACGGAGACAAATGGTGTCTGCATGGATGGAAGGTTCGTTAAGGGGCCACTCGCCCACTCCAAAAAAACTTCTCACGCGAATCAAGTTGCAAGGTATAAAAGTATACTATTTTATGGAAAAAATACACAATACTTTTATACGAGCATTATTAACTATATATCCAAAGCCCTCCTTATAATAACAGTAGGATGTTAAATTGCATTTGTTAAAAGAAAGGGTCTTTCAAACCCTGGGACTCTAGCCTGAGAAGTTATTAGGAACTTTACAGTAGTAGTATGAACGGAATACGTTTTTTAAAGAATACTGGAAGAAATTGAGTTAACCCAATCTCATATTGGATAAGTGATGTAGATGGTAGATCCATTGCGGGATCATGGTGCGAAAAATAATTAGCATGGCTGTAGATGTTGGAATATTCATCTAGAAATCCTCGCTAGCTCAATTAACAGAGGATTTATTCTGTTTTTTTTTTCATTTTCTTCAAAACATGCATTTCATGTTAGTTACCATTCACTGAACATTTTTTCAGTAGTTTATTAGCATACGTTTCTTCTCTGTTTGAATGCTTTAACTAAAACTAAATCGATATGAATCAATCACTCTGTCCTGTTTTGCATTCGTGTTTAGAATAACTGTGCATCATCATCATCATCATCATCGTAATAGCCTAAATACGTTTTATTCAAGGAAGAACCCCCATTTTAAGGAAAGGTAAAGGTAAGTAAAGAGACTGCAGTTGAGTCTATCATAAACAAACACTGCAAGTAATATTTACTTTAGGTGCCTTTCAATCAAAATTGTCCCAATCAGAGAAAAATATTGGAGCAATTATAACCCATTTATGTATCATCGTTGGTAATTTCGTTCTGTTTCAAGGAGTTATTTTATGCATTACTTTATCCAATATAAATTTAGATAACCTACGTGCATGTTAGGTAAAACTGAGAATGACAGGTTGAGTTAGGTATTTGTGAAATACTTAAATAAACGTCTAAGAGAGGTTCATAACGAACTGTTTGCTTTATTGCTACATACGGAGCTCAATTACAACCCATTACTCCCCCCCCCCCAATCAATAAGATGCACAGAAAGTTTACTTTTGCAAATAGCTTTTACTTGACACAAGCAAATCCCCCTTTATCGTAGCGTGTCACAAAATTGGGATTTGTATGCTTGTACTTTATTGCAAGTCATCTTCTATAAATAAATTTGTGTATTTTATCCATCCAATGGAATTTTAGCATAGGCGCGTGACCCGGGTTTCAATCGAAAGCTTTAGTACAAGAGCTTATAAGCTAGTGATTCCAAAGTAAATAAACCATGTTGTTGAATACATAAGGGAAAGAAAAAGAATGTTTAATTTGTAGTTGGGATAGCTAATCAATTTATCAATATTGCCCAATAGGCTTTGGTAATTATTTCTATCATTTACTAAAGCACGGATTCGTAAGGACACTTTGATCCAATAATAAACGTCTGGAATTTGTAGACTCTTCATGTAATTCTCTATTTTAGTAATCACTGTAAGTAACAAAGTTTTCTTAAAGTAACGTCTACTATACCTCGGTATGCCTAAAAAGTACGATTGTCTGCATTTGTTGGTTTAATCAAGCTTCAAAATCAATTTAAGTCTATGGAAAAGGATGTTGGTAAAGAATTATAGGGACCAAAGTCAACTGGACGAACTAATACTCTAAGTTTCTAATACATTCTACTCAGGTGCTTTATTTAGAAATGAACTCCAATCTATAAACTCAGTCTATGGTTATGTTTGTTTAGTCTTACATCGGAAGCCAAAGAACCGTTGCCATTTAAACTTTACTTAAGCGTTTACATTTTTAATTGACCCAGTTTGTCAACTACTATACATACTAAACTTAACCTCCTCCAAGCAGCTATGTGAACCCAGTCAATTGTTTTAAGAATCTGACCGCTCCCCTTTTATCTTCTTTTGGTCTGACTGAGTATTTCGTGGGTATAGTCGCTGCGATCGTCTATGTCCGACCTGCTCATTATCAGCCACCCCGGTTTTTCCTTTCCGTTGTTTTTTTCCTTCATTCGTCCACCTGTGCCTACGACTTTTGAAAACATAATCTAATCTGTTATTTGGTACTTTTGAAGAAAAGTATAGGGATTGGACATTTTGCACATTTTGCACCCGACCGGGTCCAATTGACCCCCACGGGTCCCTAAAACGTTCTGTTTTAGTAAAAAATAATCGGTCATTTGTTACTTTTGAACAAAAGTAGAGGAACAATATTTGTGGAAATTTCTGGCCGGTGTGGGTCGTTTTGACCCCCACCGGTCATTAAAACCTTAGATTTTAGTAAAAATGATCGGTCATTTGTTACTTTTGAACAAAAGTAGAGGAACAATATTTGTGAAAATTTCTGGTGGTGGGGGTCGTTTTGACCTCCACGGGTCACTGCGTTGTCGTTCTTAAACGTGGGATGGTTTACGAACTTAAACCTCAAAATCATCCCTGGACTGCTTGTAAAGTTTTGGCAGTGTGGTGTCGTTATTTCTCGATTTATCGGTGTGACGGACGGACAGCGTGGTCATGTATAAGCCCAATTGAATGGGCTAAAACCTCCTCCAAGCAGCTATGTGAGCCCAGTCAATTGTTTTCAAAATACGACTGTTGACAGTTTGACTTATTGTAGTTTGTGTACGTGTTTGGTGATAATGGCTGCCTATTTTATCCAGTATCACTTACATTGCCGGTTACACGTATCTAACAACCTGATCAGCCTCCGCTGCTATCTTCCGTTCTGCCATGCTAATTTGTTTGGTTTTCTGACTCCACAGGGGTTTTAAAACCT
>JAQFZX010003049.1:0-14599 GCA_034682405.1 Hydroisotoma schaefferi | reverse complement strand
ACTTTATCCCTACTCTTTCTTCTCGCCCACTAAATCTTAAAAAAACCTGCCCACCCACAACAACAAAAAAACTAGAAAAAACCTAAATTTTAAATCATCAATTCATCATTTTTATTCAGTAATTTCAACCACAGTTGAATGGGACTTTTACAATGGACCTTTGTGCGTGAATTTAGGATGATTTTGCAGTAAAAGTGACGGTCAGAGTGTGTGCAATCTGCAATCTGCAATCTGCACTTCAACTTTTCAGCAATTTCAGCATGCTCAAACTGCTGGCTGCTGGCTGCTGCTGAGATAGCAACTTTTTCTATATAAAAACATGGAAGAAGAAGGAGTGGATTGATGATTGTGATGGTAAAGTGAGTGACCTTGTGTGGGAATAACTGGTAAATAACCATCAAAACAAGGTAACTATTCAGTAGAATAGTTGGAGTTGGAAGGCTGGCAAGAAAGAAGTGACCTCAGATCAGCCAAGGCGAAGCACTTCCGAAGGAATAATACACCAAGGTGCTGCTATTTTTATGGGATTTTTACTGCAAACAAACGCATTGCAGTTGAAAAAAGGTGAAGTTAGTTTGTAGCATTTGGTTTGTTAGTTGTTTGCTTGTTTTATAATGAGGAAGGAAGGAGGAGGATTTGTTGTGATTTTGGTGGTTATTTTTGGTAAAATACTCCAAAGAGGAAATGGGATTATTGGGATGTTTGGTTAGGTTTTATCAGTGATCGCTCGATCGCTCATCATTTTCTTGGGTGGATATTAGTTTTTTAGTTGGTGTATTGTATTTGGTATTTTGGTTTGGTTGGTTTGGTGGACTTTTTGGGTATTTTTGTAATTATTTAAGTGATAAAACGGGAGAGTGGGATTGGGATTTAGTTGGGGACTGAAGCGATTGCATGATATGCACGCAGATAAGTGAATAATTGATAAGCTGATACGGACGGTACGGTGGATATTTTAAAAGAAACCTGAACTCGAGCAAAATTGGGATTGGGAATTGGGCAGTAGCATAAGCAGTTTCAAGGTTTAGTTAGTAAAAAAAATCCAAGGGATTGCAATTGCAAGGTAATTATAATTATAGTAATTGGGATTGGTGGATTAAAGTGGTATTTTTTGCGTATTATTAAGGTTAGGTAGGTAGGGTGAGGGAGGGTACTTGTTTTTCATATTCTTCACTTTTGGATTTATTTTTGTATGATAAAAAGAAGAAGAACTGTTTGATCTAGAATAAGTAGGAATTCTTGTTGTAAGGTTGACGGAAATGCCTAATGTTCTTTTTCTAGAATTACGATCATCGATCATTGTTCCTCCATTAGTTCCATTTCCATTATCTGATCGATCATGAATGATCTAATTATTATTCTTTGTAATGTCTACGAATGCCATTAAAATATAATATTATTTACGAATGCAATTTTTGTGGGTTAGATTCATTGTAACTTGTCCAGAAAGGGTGTCCATGCAAAACGTTGATAATGTTATAAACGCTGGTCAAAAATTGTAATTGTATGCAATGCAAATGCAATGCAATGGCTGATAATTATGTATGCATAAATCAACAGTCAAGTTTTGTTTTATTCCTGCTGTGCAGCATTGGGTTTTACTTAATTTAAAAAGGTATGGACAAAAAGATTAAAAATGCAAATCTGTATGAATTTTAGAATATTCTAAACTTGCATACTAAAGGCAAAATAATTAAAAGTAGTGGGAAAGAATTTGGGGTCGCGTCTCAAGTGCTTTTTAAGGTTGTAGTTTAGTTTTATTTATACCAAGTACAACATAGAATACATCACACGATTATTTTTCTAAGTTCGTCTAATCTAATCAGCTTGCTATTTTGTTTTAGCGAGTAAAAATGTTGGATTTTGTTAGTCTTATCCTTCCATGATAATTACATAGTTCAATCCGAGCGTAATGCCGTGCGATGTGCGTGGCATGGGAGGGAAGTAAATCCTTAGTTATCATAAGAGTCCAGGAAGGTTTTGAGTTCAGTTCGATGAAAAATCCAAACATTAAATCCAAACCCAAGCCCCTCTTATTAATTATTGTTTAGAAGCGTTAGTTGGTGAACGAGCAGAGGAGAGGGCTAATCATTCGTAATTCAACGGGCTGCGCTTGCTTATTTATTTATTTGAAGTCTTTTACTAGTTTCGATTCCGAGGAACTCGGAATATGGTTTTAGTAGGTAAGTTGGTATCTTACGCCGGGGGGAAATTATTCTAAGGTTTCCTTCCTTGGCCAACTCGAGATTTGGATAAGGTTAGATCGGGTCTACAAATTGTGACAATAAATTCTAATATGAAAAATAAGATCTACCTATTTTATTTGGCATCGGTCACACCATAAAATAATAAGGTCAGCCCAAAAGCATTTATTAGTGTACTACTGGTTGGTGTAGAGTACACAGTACAGTCTGCTTGTAAAGCAAAGAATTGCAGTTTGCAGTTCTTTCTTAGAAGGCTAATTTTTTGGGGTGCTCAAAACTGCATGCATAGAACATAGTATAAAGCCCTTCATAATTTATTATTAATTAAGAACCTAACTACCTAACTTTGACATTGATAAATACTCTGCAGTTTGTAGTAGTTAAGTAAGTCTGGGTTTTCCTAAATTCAAGTTCATCCTCTTTTATTTAATTAATTGCCAGACAAACATTTATTTCCGGAAATAGCTGGTTATCTTTAGTTAGCAGAATAGTCAGAGAGATGTAGGATTGATTATTTATCCTGCAAAAACAATGATCTGTATTTACCTATTACCTACATACATGCTTCTTTATGTTTAGAGAGAGATAGCCACTTTTAACCATAGACTCGCTAAGACGTTAAATCATGACGAAAAGCGTTCGAGCATACCTGTCTTGTATTGGAATTGGAGATCATAGATTTCTTACGATACAAACGAGGAGAATGAAAGGGATATTTGTTAAATAGGATAAGTAAAATGAACTTGACCATGTGCCCATTTTATTACGCAACATATTCTAACCATCTACTTGTTCTATGACATGATAATAATGATAGCACAAGCCCAATAACAGCTTCTCTATAGTTTTGTGAGTAGGTTAATGCTGCTAGCGTGCAAGTAGAGGGTATCTTAATGTCATTTGTAGATTACCTTTTGATTATATATTTTTTACGTTATGCAGATTATTTATTACGTTGATGGCTAAAAAGGGTAAGCAAAAAGTAATGCAATGAGCACCAAGCATGGGGTAGCAGTGGTAGGATAGCCGGATAGAGACGTGTTTCATGATATGCTTGATATGTTAAGAATCTATTTTAAATCTATGATAAAGTAAAAAAAGGTAGAGGGTGAACTTGAGGGGTATTCTCCGGTTATCGTGAAAGCTATAGGTTTGGATTTATTTGATTGCTGCAAGGCAACGCTACAAGTAGCAAATCAGAGTAAAAACACTGTTCCAATTTCTTGGGATCGACTGTTTTAAATTTGATTACAAGACTCATTCACTACTGAATACTTTATTAAACAATAACTGAGTGACTGAATAATTAATCGTGTAAGTTTCTTATATTAATTCTCAATTTTTAATGTTTCCAGTGCTGATGGTGGACGAAACCCCGATTGGAATAATTTATAAGGATCCGTGGAATTACATGGGGATATGAATGGGCTAGCGGTTGACAAAAAGTTTTGAAGGAAAGTTCTGCAAAATAATTTTAAGCTGTGAAAGACAAATGACTCATCGTAAGGTACCCAATTACCATGAATACTTCGTAAATATCGACATATTAAAATGTCCCAAAAGTGAACTCGAGGATTTTACGTATCCTCTGCTAAGAGTGATATCAATCCCCAATCAATTTAATAGTAACAATCACAGTAGCAATGACTATTAGAAGCAAACTTATTTTGGCGTGTGAGTCGTTCCTTCGGGTGCCCCCCTTATTAGTCATTGATGAGATCTTCCGGACTAGTTTCGGGCTTGGGGGCCACCTCTTTACTCAAGGAACTTTGAAAGTTTCTAACGTTGTCGCTCAAACGGTGGTACTAAAGTCAACCGAGTCCTCAACTTCGCTTGACGATGTGTCCTACCAAGATGAAAGGGACAACTTCGACCCCAACGATTCTGAGGGGCTTCAGTCTGATTTCCATCCGCTTTTCAGTGCTTCCTTGAACTCTACCTTGGGTATCTCAAGTACTTGGTCTTCTTTGTTTCTATATTTTAAAAATGAGCTATTCAGTGGTAGTGAAGAACTGGTAAAAAATACAACTGTTGACAGCCCCCTTGCGTATAATTCTTCCTCACCTGCTATAGTGGAAACAGTGAGTGTTAGTGTGGGGGACTTCGCAAAAGTAACTGAGGAGTTTACGGGAGATCTCATAAAATGTGGGGAGTTCATCGCTTCAATTGCATGTAAGTGGAGAACGAAGTTTTTTAAAATTAATTTTATTAAATAATATTGTTTTTCTTATTAATAATAATAATAACATGCACTTTTTTATTACTGTTTATAGTGTTCATCGCGGCCGTCGTGATGTTCATGCTCGCAACCAAAAATCTGATTAAGCTGTACTCGCATCTTCTATCGTTGTTGACACTTTACATCGCGTACATCACCACACCTATATCAATAGCTTGGAGTCCAAGTGCCATACCCTTCATCTTTCTGAACATATTTTTTCGGACCGTATTGGCTTGCCTGTTTTTTGCGACAAGGTCATATCCAAAAAGGAATCAAAGGCTTCTTGAGGGTGGCTCTTCAATCACTTCTTTACAGGATTCTCTGCTGTTTTCGCTATTTTTCCTCTGTGGAGTTGTCAGTGTTCCGCCTGTGTTTTATTTAATGACTGTCACAGTTCTTCATTACTCATTGATAATGTCTTTACCAAAAGTTTACAAGTTTCTTCTACTATCTTGGGCTGAAACTAAGAGGGTTCAGAACGAGTATGGACTAAGTCATTTAATTCAAGTGGAGTCGGGAAGGCTTCGGATCAATACTGTATTTAGGCTGTTTTGGATTACAAGAGCGGCCTATGACGCATTTTTCCGTTGCTGTGATGAACCCTTCAGTCTTATGATTCGATATGTGATGACGCATGGAACAGAAACTTTTACTGGAATTGTTGGACTTACAATGACGGTTCGTTCTTTTGAATGCTAAAAGATCATTACTCGAAAGTATTACTGAAATGTTACTAAAAGCTTGACTTTGACTGTTTTCAGGTTGCAGCCATTTGTCATCAAATTGGAGACTTCCTGTTATGGTTGCTTTACTTTGGTGCCAACAATGAAACAGACGCAAACAGATTCGGTTCCATTTCGACGGTGCTATTTTTCATCTTAAGCTTGCAGTCTGGATTAACATCTTTGGATCCGGAAAAAAGACTCGATCGACTGATGAAAAATATTGTACTTCTTGGAACCGCGTTATTTCACGCCTTGCATCAAATGGTATGTTGCGAAAAAATTTGCATTTACAATTTGTTTTCACTGTTTGAAATTAATCCAGAGTATAATGAAATGCCGGGTTCTCTTTTCAGGTCTCTCCGTTGCTTCATGCATTTAGGACCTTTCAAGCCGTCCAAGTGCGAGCTGCATCTATCTCCTGCACTTTCCTCTGTGTCTCCTTTTTCCTCACCGTGTACCTTCTTCGCTGGTCTACCATTACAACCTGGTCATTAGCAGTTCTAGCCTTAGCAATCGAGTTTAAAATCAAAGTTATCATTTCCCTGATGATATCCCTTGTGGTTTATCTTTCTCAACTCGTGCAGTATCCGGAAGTCATTGACAAACTTGTATCAATCAGCAGGCGCGTCTTGCCAAACTGTATGATGCGTTTCTTCGACCAAATGTATGATCAAATATCTCACGAAGATATGGTATTTTACCTAAAGACTCTAGCCAACGCAGCCGAATTTATCACTGGAATCTTCCTATTCATCAATGCCGTATGGATTTTTCTCTTTGAATCAACGAGTGCAATTCGAGCTATCGGGATGTCAATACATGCCTATTTTAACATTTGGTGCGAGGCACAGAAAGGATTTAGAATTTATTGTCAAAGAAAGACAGCGTCCAAGAAAATCATGTCCTTATCTGATGCTACTGATGAGCAGCTTAAATCCAGAAACGATGATGTTTGTTCAATATGTTACGAAGGTTTTGAATCTGCCAAAGTTACAAACTGTGGACATCTTTTTCACGCTGTTTGCTTACGGAAATGGCTGTATGTGCAGAACACATGCCCCATGTGTCATGAAATCCTATACAGAGAAGACAAGATTGATGACACTGTACTAATACTACCAAACGAAGACCAGTTACCACATCCGCAGCCAGCCGTACCGGCCATTCCTCTTGATGTGGATGTTATTAATTTAAGTGATAGTGAAGATGATAATCCAGGAAGTAGTACTCGTCAAAACCCTACACTTGACCTTGACCTAGCTGCTGGACCGGAAACAGTCATGCCTTCTCTACAAAGACGGCCGTCGGGGATTGGGGAAAGGGTTCAGTACTTCGATGTCGAGAACGGCAATGAAAGTGATGACTCCAGTAGCTATGAGGAATATACAGTTGATGGAGGATCGGATGCTGGAGAGTTAGATGGAATTGAACTTGATTCTGATCCAGATGACGAGGACGAAGATGATGCACGTGGGATTCACGCCCGTGACCGTGGACTAGTCGTATTTTTATAAAAATTTAGTGTGTCTACATAATTTTAGTGAATGAATTTACCGATTTCCAATTCATGTACCTTCAACGAAGATAAGAATGGTCTTGATTGATATATGTGTAATCTCGCGAAACGTATATTGAAGCTGACTTTTTTTGCTTTGCCTTAGTAATTTATTTTCGGACACGTCTCTTATAACAGCTTTCCATTTTAACTATTTTACTTTTCCGTATGTGAAATAAATCGAAATAAATGAATGTTGTTGACGGCACCTATCTATACGTCTTTGTTCCCTGAAAAGTTGGAGCTTAATCATGGTTAATGATTTAATCATACGTGGAAACCTCCCATAGCTATCGCAAGCAGACACCCCCTTAGATTTTCCAAAAATTGGGTAATAATTCCAATGTAGTAAATAGTTCACTGGCGAGCGGGATAGCCCTCGCAAACCTTAGCATATGCATCGTAAATAATCAGTATTGAAAGTTGGCCAGTCTCTAACAATAAAGGGTTCAGATTCGAGTGGTAGTAAATATCTAAAGCAAACGAACAAAGATCTAGTTCGCATAATGCAAGCATATAGCTAGAAGTGATCATATAGCTAGAAGTAATCAGATTGGTAACGGGAGTTCACCAAAGCTTTTTTTGGTTCGGTCCATTTCCAGTCAGCTTTCATTCTTAAATCTTCAATAAAATAAAACAAAAATAGAGGGTAAATATAAGTTACGAATGAACAAAGTTAAGCGTTCGGTTTTGTTACAACATCACCGAAAATAACACCGTGAGCTTTTCCATTTCGAACTGTCGTGCTTTATGCTTTGGACAATAACGATAGATAATGAAATGTCATAAAAGGAAAGAAGGCGATCGTAAAAAGGACAGAAATAGCAGCTACGAAAAAGCAAGCTTGAAGTATTGATTTCCAGCTTTTTCTGTCTGCATGCAACCAAAGATTTGAGATTTATGATATATTATCCGTCATCACGCTTCCATGTATCTGACTTTCCCTGAAATCGGAGCTAGACACGCAATTATGTTTAGATAATGGATAATAGAAACAGAATAGAAATAGCCATCGAATAATGTACTATGATTCTGTCCACAATAATAATAGTATAATGCATTCAAAGCCTATAATTTCTTCGGCAGAATTTGGGCTATTATTTTTTACGCTTATACAGGAGGGTATATTTATAAGCTGTTGCAGGACATTGTTCCGTTTTATTGATGCCTTTGCCAATTTTGTACAAAAAGATACACAAAAGAACTACCCGAACCGAAACACTGTGTCCATCCAAAACACCTACCAACCCATAACCCTAATCGTTCCCTATGGGAGACCCACATTAGCGTAATTTGATGTTTTTTGTCCCCCGTTTCATAGAATGTACACGTACTCTGAATGTATTACACGCATTTTATCCTTTCCACGTATAAGTTAGAACATTGACTATGACAACGACAAGGACCGTTCTTTGAATCAATCATCCCTGTAGAGTGGAGTAATATTCCCTTCCGTAAAACACTATTTGCATAGACTTTTGTAGCAGTTTTTGCCTAATTTTGTCGCAAATCTGTGCATAAAGAAAATACAGCCTTCAAACTATTTTGAGGCTATTACTTACTTTTCAAAGCAAAATTTTTAATCGGTAAGCTTGATGATAAAGTTATTATTAGCACTCATAGGTACAGAAATCCTCACAAAGTGAGCCCCAATCGCATACGTAAAGCAACAGCGAGATAGACGTGACTTGACGTGATACTTTATTGGTTGCATCTCAAATTGAGACTCAACTGAACTCACTGATCCTACAAACGATTCATCATAGGATCTTGCCTTAAAAGGTCAAAGGGTCAATCCGATTTCATAGGAAACCCCCCAAAAGAGAAGAATTATGGACGGTCAAATGAAAGGGATAGTGGGTGCCGTACCAGAACGGCCCCCAATTCCAGGAATTCTTATAGAAGCTACGATGCGAGCCATAAAGGCAGGTATGAAAGTGGACGAGTTTGCCAAAGCGATCGCCAACGACCAAGAGAAGCAAAACGCTGCCCTACAAAAAGGGGTCAAGATAATAAAAAAGAAGACGCTTCCGCAAGATAGACGACGAAGACCTGGAGCAGGCGGACGCAATAAATCCACTGACGAAGACGAACACGAACACGAACCTGAAAGAACTTATAGGAACTTTGACGAACGTCGGATGGGGTTCTTGCTTATCGGAGACCAACACAGATTTGCTGGGACCGGAGCTGCTGGGGCAGGGACCACTGGGACTGGAGCCGCTGGGGGGAAAGGATCTGGGGGCAAAGAGCAGGCCAGCGTGAGCCTCATCTTCCCTTCGGCTGCCCCGCTGGACTTTTCTTTTTGCATGATAAACCGTATCGAAGAAATCGTCACGGAAGGGGAACAACCTCAGACAACTAGGAACTTCCGGCAGCCTCTAAAGACTCCGGATGACCGTTACAGAACCTCGAGTATTCGGCTGAGTTATAATGTCATCGACACGATGGAAGGGCTGGTCAACGTCTTGTATAAGATTTTAGATGGAGGGCCCTTTGGTCTTTGTTGGCTTGACATGTCTTTCAACACGATTGCTAAGCTTGATGAGGATGTAAGATTTTTGAGTGACAACTCATACTTTACCTGGAGTAATAATGCTTTGACGGGGTTTTAAATGTTTTCATACTTCCATCCAATCTTTCAGACTCTAGTTCAACTTCCGAACATTAAGATCTTTTATCTGCATGGAAATGCTATAAGCGATATGACTGAGATACCTAAACTTCAAGTCTTGAAGAATATGAGGACCTTTACCCTACATGTGAGTTATCATAGACTTAGTTTAAGTTTCCTTTAGTGGTTTGAAGTTGAAATGTTCTGAATTAATGGAATATGCAAAGGGCAATCCTATAGAGGAAGAAGAAGGGTATAGAATCGGAGTTCTGTATTATCTACCTGACCTAATTCAACTAGATTTCGTAGCAGTTACTAAGTCAGACAAAGCTAATTCAAAGGAGTTTGGTGCTAAATTGGAACCCTATTGGGCCAAGCGGCATGAAGAGTTCGAGGCTAATTACATTTCCCGGAAGAAGGCTGCTGAAACTACGTATACGGAAAAAGTAATGAGAGGGGAGCTTGGTTCAGATGACGAGAACGATGATTGATACAGAAATTGTTACAGTTGCGTTACTCGGATTGTTTGATACTTACATTTACTTATAAAAATAACCTCAAAACTTTCTATAACAATTTTCATTTTAAAACAGGCTATATTTTTATACGCAGACAGAAATATTAAAGTACGCATTATATACTGAAAATCTGAACATTGAAACTTTACCTTAATTAAGCAATATCAGCATCGTATAAATACGAACACTGACACGAGTGATGGGATGAAGTACATAATGTGATGAGTAGTTTCCTTGTAGGTTTTTACGTACCCATAGTCATTTTCATTATTATCCATTGCTGATCGAATAGCAACTACAATCGTCATCTTCTATCTTTATCGCGACTTCTATTTTTGATGCTGGATACAGAATCTTCATCTCTCTCTTTGGTGCTTTTGGACGACTTGGATGATTTTTTGTAATATTGCTTTTCATACCCTCGGTCGTAACGGTCTTCCCGTTCCCGGTCAATCGGAGAGTATGATCTCGACCTATATCGATCCCTAAATGTAAGATATTTAATTTTTATGCAGTCCATGTTAATTTTAACACAGCTAAATAAGGTTTAATATAAAATACCTATGATGCGATTTAGATTGTTTGTGCTGCCTTTTAGGTGAATAAGGGGAGCGACTTCTACTTCTTTCTCGACGACCATGCTTTTTAATCGATCTTCGTTCTTTTGATCGGGACGGAGAGCTAGATTCCGATCTAAAACAAAATATGTACCAAATTAAACAAACAGTCAACAAAACACTAGATTTGATTGAATACACACTATTTAGAATTGCATACCTAGATTTTCTCCTCTTCTTCTTTTTGTGACTCCTTTGAGGGCTGTCGCCGAAAACTATTGGCGATGGACTTCTTCTAGGCTTTTTGGTTCTGATTAAGACATAAATTAGAAATATATCATCAATTTTATCATTGTAATTTGACATAAGAAAGTAAACATGAATTAAGCAGAAATGCTTTACTCTGGCGTGTTGGCAGCGGATCTTCTTCCACTATGATCACTATCGCCGTTTTTTCGTTTATCCTTTTTCTCAATATCTAGCAAATCTTTAGATTTGGCTGCAGGTACGGAGGTTGCTGTTTTTGTTGTTGGTGAGCTCGTCCTTGAGCTGGGACTGGCTGCGCTTGAATTTTCAGCATTTAATCTGTCCACTATAGATCCAGTCTTTGACTTTTGTCTAGATTCTTGGTACATTTTTATCAAAGTGTCCACCTTTTTGTCTAACTGCTCATAGCTTATCTAAAAAAAGGAAAATAACTTTTTGAACACTTGAAGTTAAAACTGCCTCAGAAAACTATGATTTTTGCTTCTTACCTTTGGACGTTCATACAATTCTAAAATGCTTTCGCATACATCAATTATTATTTCTTCCGTCACATCGAAAACGATATACCACGCAGGGCTGTTTGGTAAAGGAATTTTTAATTGTCGCCCACTCAAGAATATACAAGCGCAAGCTATTGCCTCTGGTGCATATCGTACGAACACGTTAGACCTTAGAGCGTCTGACATGTAATTCCTGAAAGTTAAAGTCAGTTTTTTACATAAATAAGGATCGCGGTCAACTGTTGGAGCAAAATACAGTAATGCTTAGTAAAACTAAACTTACCACGACATTTGAACAAAAGAAGATTCCCGATCATATCCCAATTGTTGCAGATAAACGACGATCAACTAGAACATAATGAATTCGTCTTTATCTTATAGTCTTGAATTATAATAAGAAAGAAATATAATATATAGGCATAATATTGTTAACTACCTTATGAGGATGCTTAACGTGAACACAGAAACCAAGTTCTTTTAAAACTCGACGTTCGGCTAATGTAACATCACTTTTCAAGCGGATATAGGAAGGGTCCAATATCATTGGTTGTACAGTCCTAAAAGGTTAAGTTACTCAAAATATGTTCTACTAAGTTTCCATTAAAAACCACAAATCCAGTTAACGATTACAAGATTTGTAATCACTCCCTGTGCACCTTCAACGGAACGGAAAAATACAATAATAGAATAAACAGTTTTTAAAGAAGCGCTTCACTTCACATATTTAAGTCATCTTCATCATCATTACAATTCATCCAAGCGATTTCCAACTCGAAAATTACTTTTCCACCTTAACATGAACTATGCTGTCATTCATAAGAGAGACAAATTAAGTGAGCAACCAACCTTTTGTTGACACACACAAGTCACTCGATCATTGAAGAATAAATTACAGCTAGAGCAAGAGTGCTATTGAACCAAGTAAGTGCGCCTATGATTAAGAACAAAACTGACCAACGCAAGCAGAGAAACACCAATATATTAATGCTCGAAATTTATATCTTACCTGTTTAAAGTGAAGCGAAGGGAATCAATGGTAAACATACCACGATACGATTACTAATGCTACTTTTAATTTTAACATAAACGTCAATCTTTAAGATACAGAGAGGAGGTATATTTAAAGCACTGCAAAGTCTGCGTCAGTTAGCCCTTCTTCTTTTAGATTGAAGATGTCTGCAAGAAAGAATGGCCAAGCAAAAATCGACATTCAAGAGTTTAGACGAACTGTAATGACGATGATGATGACTTCAAACTGAAAATAACTATGAATAATTAAGTGAAAGTATAAGCCCCCTAACTTCATCAATTGTTGTTTGAGGAGGGTACCGTTACAAGAATCATATCCCACACAAAGAAAGTCAACTTTACCATACCCCGAAGTTGAAGATTAAAAAGGCATCATCTCAAATGCTTACATTTAAAAAAGAAAAACTGAAAAGTGTCAACTCCACAAAGTTCATACAATGAAATTCAGAAAATGAGCACGAGGGTACTTGGAATATACTTTGCAGTGTACTCAATTCACTCACTCATTCTCCGAATGTCATCATCTGAACTTTTCTGGAGCAGCAAGTGAAAATGAATTGGTAGGAAACGAATCACATCAACTGATGATACCTTTTCTTGATAAATTGGGATTCAACAGAAAACCTCAACTCATCCTCCACTCCTCCTCAAACAACAGACAGAAGCTATAAGAAAATAATTATACAAAGTTTTAAAGTCAGTTCCTGCTTGATATTAGTTTGCATTTATACTAGCAAATTAATTACCGTTAGGTCCATTGAAGTGTGCACAGCTCAGAGAGAAAATTTACTCTTTGTGCAATTTGGCCTAGAATTTAACAATAGTTTCTATAAAACTTGCTTAGCAGAAAGTTAACTGGATTTGTGGATTCCCCAAACGTATAAAAATCTCATTCAATTAATTATTTAACTTACTTTCCAGCGCGCAGTTGCTTTATATGATGAAAAACATTTATAACGTCTCGTATTCTTCTTGGAGCTTCTTCGATCTTCGAAGCAAGGTAAACACAAGCCATTGCCGTCACCTCCATAGGTTGCCGTATAAAAGACTTGGAATAATAAAACCTTTGAAACAGTACTTGACCTGTGGCCATTGCGGTCTGAAAAATTAACATGGAATAGTAATTATTATTTCTAACTAGAATTCCCAACAAAATACCCCTACTTTTAGAGATTTATTACTTGAGGAAGTCGAAGAAGAATTCCCGAGGATGATATTAATTCACAGCCAGCGATTCGTAAATCCATTTCCGTTTCGTTATCCAGCCCATCCAAAGCGGAAGGTGTGGGCGAGACCTTATCTTTGGGCAGAAGTACATTTTCCAAAGTAAGTAAGACAACTCCATAAGCTTTATTCGAAGAGGGAGGAGTAGCCCCCGATTCTGTAACTGTTGTAGCTGTAGCAGCTGCAGCAGCCGTACTAAAAGTAGCAGGAGTTGACTGGATTCCTCCGGTTCCAGCCGGCGTGGCCAGTGTAGTATTCGCTACAGCTTCAATCATTCTAAAAACCATAAAATTCACAATAAAAACAACAAAAACTACCTTCAGTTTCCAAAAATCTGACTCAATTTTAAAAATAAAAAAACAACTTTCCAAAAAGTAGAACAAACCTCTAGTTTCCTTTTCCTTCCACTCCTCTTGCAATCCAAAAAGGACGAAGGGGTAAACCCGACCCGATGCTTGAGAAGTACACTTTCTTTCTGCCAATTAATCAATTACTTTCAATTACTTTTTACAATAATTGTAATCGATTTTTTTAATTAAAAAAATGGAAGAAATGATGAAGAAAGTGTGGACGAAAAAGTAGAAAAAGAAGTTATAATTTGGCTCTACGCAATCGCTTCTCCTCAGTTTGTTTCTTAAGCGCTAAAGATCAGAATCTCAAATGGCCCCTCTCAAAGTTACATTTTTTGAAGGAGAGAATATCCAACAAAAATACATCCGGGTTTTTAGATCTTTGTCTTCGGATGCGGATGAGTAAATGCTACCGTATTTTTAGAAATAATACCCCCCTTTAATAGTTGCCCATGTTATTTTTTTTTATTTTTGTATCTTATTCATGTCAAGCGTTGCTTAATAATTGCACGGGGGAATTATTACCGGAAATACGGTTTAACACATAATGGTGGTAGAATAGGGATGGGTGTGGCTTTTTAATGTGTATAAACTGCTTTGTTCATGAATGAGGACACATGGGATAAGTAAGTTCCTCTACGGAATAATTATGTCAAGCTGAACATATTCTAACTGTGGGGGTGGTTATTGGCTCGCAACATACTTAAGCATAATTAAATACCGTAATACTAAACACAAACGCCTACTCTAAAGTCTAAGTCCCGTTTTACAAGTTTCCGCCGGGGATGTGACATTTGCAGTCGCTGCCACTCCAAATCGGTGGATTTTGAGAGAA
>JAQFZX010003048.1:0-14605 GCA_034682405.1 Hydroisotoma schaefferi | reverse complement strand
GATCGATCGTTCGTTCGCGAACGATCGAATTTGCGTTCATTTTCCGTTCCCGTTCGCGAACGGGTTTCACCTCTGTCCTAAACGCATACTGGGAAATTTTCCTTTCACATCGTTTTCTACAATATTTAGTATTTGTTTTACTATGATTTATCGATGTTATACTATGCCCTGTGGGTTCCATTTAGGTACTGCTGGCTAATATATACGGTACGGTATGTACCACATCCCAAAAATGTATAGTGTGGTCGTAATGGTAAATGTACATCAAAGGTTACTAATACGAGGATAGTTGCTGACCTGAAGTCCCCATAGAGTTACTCTCTTACTCTTCTATAAGAGTGGTAGAACAAGCTTGAAGAGCTGTGAAAGTCTATAAAGAGTCATTTTAAGTCATTTTATAGAGACTGGAGAAAAAGTAACGTTAATTTCAATCAGTGGTGAGCGATGAGACCTGTTGTGGTCAGATGTAGTGTTCAGATCAGACGTGGGGTTCTGTATTTTCCAACTATATTGCAATAACGCAATATAAGTTAATGCTTTATCTGAACCCGGAAAACATTCATTTGATTAATACTCTCGTCATGAACATTTCCAAGCGAATTTTTGTCTGCACTTCATATTCCTTTGCCAAGGTCTAGATCTAGAACGTGTGCTAAAAACTAACGTGATTAATTAGAAATAACTCTACCAGTAAAATAGGCCACAGTCAACAGTAACAATGTTGGATTAGATTTGTATGTATATCATATCACGACAATAGTCACAGTAAATTTTTTTTTCTAATTATTATAGAAGGCGTCAAATGGTCAGTTACGATTACTGTTGCACAATGATAGGAACAATTGTAGATTAATTGGCTGATTGATTAATCAATGAGTAAGCATTATAATATGTAAATTAAAGTGAGTTATTTTTGTCTCATGTTTGCATGGAATATAAGAGGAAAGTAAAAGTGAGACTGGGTTAGATAGTTGGAGCAATCGTTACCATTGCCAATGCATTTGATCTCTTTAGTCTCAAATCATCAGTTCCAGTTTGGGTAGTCCAAGTTCTTATAGTTTATAAAATACTTTGAAACAATGCCCCTCAAAAAGTATGTAATATCTTCCATCGAAGGCAAAACTGATGAGTTTTACAAAAATCTAAGTGCGGAGAGTTTCAACGATATAAGCGTATCTGAGGTAATAAAGTCCGAAAGTTTTTGTAAATCTATGCTAAAATAATTAAAACTGTTTTCTCAGAAACCCAGTGAGCAAGATGAAGACCCTGATAGCAAGTTTAATGGAATAGAAATAGAATATGAAAGCGTTTCTAATCCTCCGGATGGAGGTTGGGGATGGATCATAGTGGTGGCATCGTTCTTCAACAACTTTGTCTTCGATGGTATAAGCTTCTCTTATGGGGAGCTTGCTTCAGAGATACTACGTGCAAGTAATGAGACTGTTGGCGAATTTGAGTATCACATGTGCGGAAGTACGATGCTGGGAATGACCCTACTAGTAGGTAAATGTAGGCTTATCTTAAAATGCCACCTAAACCTGTTGGTCTAAACATGACAACATGACCATGATAAGAAAGACCTTAAAAATTATTCCATTTAGGGCCTGTGGTATCGGTCCTAATTCCCATAGTAGGGTATAGAGCCCTGTCAATTGGGGGTAATACGTTGGCCGGCCTGGGATTCCTTCTTGCTTGGGGAGTGTCACCAAATGTTCCAAACTTTTGGGGTTTTTTCTTCGGTTTTGGTCTCCTGACTGGAATAGGGTTTGGTCTCATGTTCACAACATCTATAATCATAGTTGGTTTCTACTTTGAGAAGAATCGGCCATTAGCGACAGGAATCGCTGTGACGGGTGGGGCTGTGGGGAGTATGGTTTTTCCTTTTATTATAAAAAGTACAATAGAACAGTGGGGGTGGCAAGGATGTATGATTACTTTGGCTGGATTTGCCTTCCTGACTACTTTCTTTAGTGCGTTTTACTCTCCAGTACCAATGAAGGGTATGATTATGAATGACATTAATTGCAGACTGCTATGAATAATACCTCTTATCTTCTATAACAATCTGTATAATACTTATCATGCATTGCAGTCGTGGAAAAGGTTAAAAGTTCAAGGAACCAAGTAATCATTCCAAGGTCATCGCAAGGGGTTCAAGTACTTCAATTTCTGGTGTCGCCTACCTTCGTAATACTTTCACTCTCAGGAGGTATTTTTGTTCTAGCTTATTTCGTTCCTTCTGCGTTTCTTGCAGGTTAGTTTTAGGATTGTAAGATCCTATTATAAAAGTAATAAATAGGTAATAATGTGGAATTAAATGGACTGGAATTGGTAATAATTTGCAGATAGATCGGAGCTTTCTCCTTTCAACGCCACAAGTAGTGAAGCAGTTTGGCTGACAGCTTCCATAGGAATGACTAACACAATTGGGCGTATCGTCTTTGGGATTTTAGCTAACTCAGATCGAGCTCAGTATTCTCTTTTGTTCACGAACATCGCTGTGACCTCGGGTGGACTTTTGACAGTCGCAAGTGTATATTTGACCGAGTATTATCAACTACTGATTTATGCGGCCATTATGGGCTTAATCATTGGTAAATCGTAATATCTATGCAATTAAAGAAACGCGTTGGACTGCAGGATTTCCATAAATTAGTTATGTATTCCATAAATTCTTAGCCGTTTACGCTTCACTAAGGTCTATAATCGTTATGGACTTTTTGGGGGAAGATCGTTTCAACATGGGCTTCGGTATGTCCATATTTTTCATGGGCATTGCATCCCTGTTCGGAAACTCTTTGGCAGGTTTGAATCTACAATTTTATCAGCAAATTGCTGGATAGTATACTAATTCTTACTATCATTTGGAGCGAAATAAAACCCTGACAAATTTTAATAAATGGATAAGCTATTTTTTAATTCTAGGGGGTCTGAAAGAAGCGACTGGAGATTTTGACGTGTCATTTCAAGTAGCTGGGGGATTTTTGATCTTATCTGGAGTAATGTGCTTTCCCTTAAAATGGATACATGATCGTGAAGTTGAGGCTGAACAGAAGAGTGGAAGACGTAAATCTATTGCGGATGTTGTAAGGAAACTATCCACCGTTGTATGAAAAACCCCTTCGTTCACATGTTGTTTAGTCGATGCAGAATAATAGCAGAAATACTCAATTCCATTAATGAAATACCTTTTCATGTCAAACTCATGAAACCTGAGAAGTGAGAAATCATGTTTCCTCGCAATTTCTAATATATTTTATAATAAACCTCTCAATTATTTTTTAAGCAAATGATAAAAAAATAAAGCTGCGTAAATCTTTTAAAACATAAAATTGTCTTGATTGAAATGTGCTTATCCTCTGGCTTCTTGTTATCCTTTATGAAACCAACTTCCTAAGCTATCCTATCCTACCTAATCCTATTGGTCTCGTGTAGCGTTTCATTTAGCATATTGAATTTTGAAATACTTGTATATTTTTTAAAATATTAAACGAGCAATCCATCTTATCTTATTTAATTCATAGCCAAGCATATTATCTTATCTGAAATGATAAGCGAGCCGTTTTGATAAAGGATGGCTGCTTGTCCCTTATCATTTCAAGTCTCCAGTTACCCTCGTGGATGGATGGGACTTTTATTTATCCGCTAATTCAGTACAAGTTGTTGTTGACTATTGACTTGTAAAGAAAAGTCGAGTTCTAGAATTCCAAATCCAAAATTACCAAGTGTTTTTTTAAAAATAAATAACTAACTACTCTCGCTCGACTTTTCAGGAATTTTGGTAAGTTAAGCATTTTAAAGAATTACCGTATTTCTGGAAATTACTCCCCTGGGGAGTTATTGTTTCAAGGGAAATTGAAAAAACAAGGGTAAAAAGAAAGTAATGGGTAAAATTAAAATAGGGTGAATTTAAATTTTTAACAAAGGTAGCCCCCCCCCCCTAGTAACTCCCCCTAGTAACTCCCCCTACTAGGGGGAGTTATTCCGTGGGGATGGGGGAGTAATTTCCGGAAATACGGTAGATAACTTTGCTGGTTGTCTCTGTAGTCTGTTCCTGAATAAATATTACTGCTGACCACGCGAATCCTCGTAAAGAAAGAACTGTTGTTCACCAAATTCTTCAGCGAGGTATTTTTAACGCATTTGGGCATGTATTTACCGTTTTTAAATAGTTAAAAGTAAATGGAACACTTTTGCCATAAAATGGTCCACTTCTCTGTATTATTTCATGTTAATTTTCTGTCTGTTTACTGTTTTTTTAACCTGCTTGAAGAAATGGAAGTTAGTAAAGTGAGCGGTTGTTTGTAGTTTGTGTAGATGTAGAGGCTTGACGTGGAACCCCAGATACGGACCAATTGATAACCGATCCTGGAGCTTATCTGTAAATTGATGATAACGAAAGATGGCAACGCTGAAGTCGGCAGTAGAGAGTATTGCAAGTCTCCAAAACAAAATTGGTCAACTAGAAAAAGCCATGATACTTTTAGCCACTTGGACTAACTTGGATCTAAGTCGCTTGAGAGATTTGGGTATTATCCACGAAGAAGGGGAGAAGAACCCTCTAGTTGATTGTGTCAATGAGGCTGGGAGTAAGTTTCCATTTATTATTTAAAAAAATAGTGACTCCAGACCTACATTTACCCGTAGAACGTGAGTTTATTTTTTCTTAATATTTTAGGCAGCACACCTGCACGCAGTTTAAACGGATTAGCAAGAAAGTCGACTAAAGGACTTCCCAACAGGATAAAAAACCAAAGATATGCTGGTTCGAGCCGGCAGACATTACCTTTAGGGCTGACATTTGTCAAACTGGAAAATGCCTTTAAGAGTGAGGGCAATATTAACCCTATTATTACTTTAGATGCTGCGGATTTTGGCAATGATGATGATGACGACCCAAAATATATGCCTTCCCCTTTACCCATCAACGGCTGTACTTCCTCAGATGACTCAGACAACGAAATTGCCTTCTGTGACGGAGGAATTAATGAGTCGAGTGTGAAAAATGGCTCCAAAAACGAAGACAATGATTCTCTAGGCATTGGAATCGTGAATGTGAAGAGCTTGGCAGGGGTAGAAATGCTCAGTTCCACTGATCTCAATCGACCTTTTCCATACGTTTGTTTGAATAAACTGACCGATGATATTCTGAAGACACAGTATAAGATCAAGATTAGCAAGAAAAGAATGGCCAAGAAGGAAGTTCTGGGCTCTTTTCCTCAGTTTTGCAAAATTTGTGACAACGTTGAATTAAAAAGTAACACGGAATTGTTGGAACATCGACGGAAGATGCATAAACGACTAAGACAGTTGTATAAATGTGACGTTTGTGATAGTGGCGATGTGACATTCAAACAAAAATCGAAATACCTGCAGCATATGAATCAGCACACTAAAAAAACCCGTAAGATGTACACATGTGAAATTTGCAACAATTATACTTCAACTCATAAGTCAAAAGTTGCAGATCATGCCACAAAGCATACTAATGAAAGACCCTACCTTTGCTACGTTTGCGCTGGGACATTTAAAACGCTATCAGGGCTAAATACTCATTTGAAAATACACAGCACTAACATACAAAAAGATTTTAAATGTTCTGACTGTGACAAAGCGTTTGAGAGGAAGATGCGTTTGATACAGCATCAAAAGAAAGTTCATATGATAGACAATGACCTGAAGGTAGAGTGCTCTATTTGCGAAATTGTTCTGGCAGGTGAGGAGTTGGTTTGGTTGTGAAAATATCATTTTTAAGTAATGCAAACGATGTTTGATGGTTGAGTTGTAGTTTCCTGGAGATCCCATAATTCCATACTAAAATGTTATTCTTGACGTTTTAGATAAAGACAAATATAAGAGACATGTAAGCGCAGTTCATGAGGAAGAGCGGAAGTTCAACTGTCACCTATGTGGCCAAGGTGAGGTAGCCGCTACTACCGGACTCCAAAATATACCAGTGTACTTTTTTGTACTGTCTGTTATTAATTTTTATTTGCTCATTTTCAGCATTCAAACGGACTACCCATCTAAGAGTTCACATTATGAGGCATTCAAATCCAAAAAGGAGGAAAAGGGGACCCCAGAGGTCCATTTTGTACAGAAATAAAGAAAAGTCAGATGCCGCTGTGAAGATCACAGAAAGTGAAAACCTGATTCCGGATTCTGAACCATCCGAGACTTCCACACCGAGTGTGGATCTTCAAACCGAACAGAAGACTTGCGTTGCTAAATTATCCCCCTCTCTTGACGTAGAAATAGATAATAATCTGTCAAACGTCGAATCAGAATCAAAGAGTAATTTGGACGAGGGGGCCGTTACAGTCAGTCCAATCCCCCACAGCCTATCCCCTTGACTTCAATGGCTTTCACCGATTCTCATAAAAACGCCACCAAGACCAAACGCCTAACATCGAAAAAGTCAACACGTTCTTGATATGGATGAACAGAATTTCTGGATATGACTATCTCAACTTCTCAACCCTAGTTAATCGTTAAAACATTAATGTTTTTATTTGAGTTTAATACAATTTATAATGAATAACCAGTTTCGGACCTCACAATACGAGTGTAATGCTATGCTGCTTTGAACTGTCTCAGCTTTTAATCGGTACCTTATTTCTAAAGAATAAAGACTTTGACTTAGTATACATATTAAAAAATGTACCTTACCCTATTATTTTTCTAGTTTCATAACCCTATCGTCGCGAGGTCCCGTAAATTAAAAAATCACACTATACTAACATTTATTCTATGCTCGTATAGTACGCACATTAACCTTGATTGATATGACAAATTTTAATTTATAGCAGATACAGATACAGGTCAAGGGAATATATCAGAAAGTATTTTGAAGTTGGAATTCAATTGGATTTTGAAACATGAACCTCAAAACCTTAAAGTATCCTTTGGTCAGCTAAACCACCATGGTTCAGAAACCACATAAGGTAGCTTTTTCGAATAGATAAACGTCTTCATCTTCAAGTCAAAACTATAACTCTTCGTATCATAAAACTAATAGCAAGTAAATAGTAAAGCTGTATCTACCGTCACCGTAGTGTCTCGAATAGTAGCCCCCCTTTTAATTACTATTAATTACCCCAAGCCCCACTTTTAATCGTATGTTTAGTTGGGCTAAAGACCCAACTTCCAGTTGACCCTATAAAAGGTCAATAATTTATTAGTGTCCCGGGACGCTATTTGAGACAATACGGTTAATCCAAACTCATAAACGTACATGGAGTGGTTCCCCGAGTCCATTTCCACTGAGCTGTTAAAGCAAACTCAAAGTGGAGTTGTTCTTCTCTGGGCGAATGCGCCAGAAATCCTCTCTCTCCCGTCAATCAAAATAAATCTCTCCTCTTCTCCAACTTCACTCACATATTTTTAGTTTTTCTAATAAATTCTACCTTCAATTTCGAAAAAAACGGTCTCATTCTCATAAACTGAAACCCCAAAATTCTAAAAAATTTAAAATCAAATGAATTTCTCCTTCTCCTATTATTCTGAATGTGAATAAAAAAAAGGGAAGTTTGGGGACAATTTACGGCCGTTAGTTTGATTTTATGTCGGACGGATTTCGGATTTCGGATTTCGGATTTCGGATCGGAGTTTCGGAGTAGAAAGTTGGTGTTTTAAAAATTTAGATTAGTAAGTTGAACTCAACTTATATTGTTCTGTTTTGGAAAGTTATTTATTTCTTCAAAAAAGTGTGCGTAATAAGTTGTCGCAAGGAATGAATGAATTGACATTAAATTAAAATGTAAAGCTGTTAGCTGTATTATTATTATAAGGAGCCTAAATCCTCGGCCATATGCCGCCCTCGTTAAGCCGCACGCCTATCCTTTACATTTTAAAAGAGATATCTCTCCGATGTTAAATATGCTTCAGTCAGAATATCTTTTTCATGTATAATCCGCGGCATAATGGGCGAGGATTAGGGTAGTAGAGTAGTACGAACGAAGAACTCAGAAGGAAAGGGTCAAGGCTTTTGAACTTTGAACTTTTGAGGAAGAGACGACACTGTTTTTAATGTGGATGTCATGAGCCCCTTTTTACAATTGTGAATATTGAGTTTAATTGAGTAGGAAGTAAATAGCGTAATTACTTACTGATGTAACTGATGTTCTTTCTTTTTACATTTTCCAGGCTATTTGAAGATGGAGGAATAGTGAGGAAATTATATTTTTAACGCCTCATTTCAGTGGAGTTGATAGCATTAAATTGAGGAATGGATAGTGAAAGTGAGGGAGAGGAAAGTCAGAGGATGGAAGCGGAAAGTGATCAAAGTTCGGCAGAAGAAAATACCCTAGAATCGGAAAGAGAGCTGGTAGAAGATCAAAGGCATTTTACTTTTGAAAGTAAAATTACCAATGAATGTGAAATAGGGGACGAGGACCAAAGTACGGTCCTATCGCGTGAAAATGCGACGGCTGGAAACGGCGAGGATGTACATTCTTCTGGAGGTAGAAAAAGAACGGGAGAGCAAGTAGTTGAGACAAGCTGTATGATTTGTTATGCTCCATGTGAACAAAATCCTAAAGTTCGGCGTCACAACCCGGGTTTCAGCACTTTATCTGCTACAGGAATAGTTGGGAATGAGGAGGATAAGCCTACTGGTGTTGTAGACGAAGATGGTGACATTCTTGATCCGGAAGGAGATAAAAATCATGTCGATTCCCAAATGGGGGTTATGTTTGTCCTAAGAAGATTACTGCTTTTCCCGAAATCAACGTGCGAAGAGCTGCTAGAAACGTATGGAACTCCTTCGGGATGGAACACGGCCTTTTGTAGTTTCTGCGCTAATACGATTGAGGAAGCGCAAGAAATTGCAGAGAAAATATCTAATTACCAAATGAAGTTCAAGTGTTTACAAGAAAGATTTAAGGATGAAATATTGATAAGCGCTCAGGAGCAAGTTGTTCCAATGGATATGGACACTTCTGCGGTGGTCGAGGATATAAGACAACGATTTGTACAGAGTAAATGCCCAATTTTTACTTTTAAAATATCATTATCAGTATGAAATATGAAATTGTTGATCATAATATTGTAATTATGTTATTGAAGGAAACGGGGACGGTCAAGTAGATTCAGAAATACAACAGGAACAACCATGGGCGTCGCCTCAGTCATTGCTAAATGAAAATACAAGATTTGAAGCGGCAGTTGGAAGTTATCCAGTTGACGAAATTCCAGATCCAATAGAGCCCGATTTGAACTTAGTAAAACTTCAAGTACCAGACTGGGAAGATGAAGAAGAGCATGAGACTGCAGAGCCGTTCGCCGCTTGGGAGGACTTGCCTGACCCTGGTACCGTTTGTCAAGTAGTGGTTAAGTCATTAAAGGACGAATCTGAAGGAAGTGTATCCTCAAACCAAAATACAAGATATCCAACAAGGACTAGGTCACTGAGATCGTCTCAGCCGATTATAAATCAAATTCAGAGAAGTTCAATCTTAAAGGCTAAAGTAAGCGAAAGAGCAAGTGGGTTCACGAAGAAGAAACAGAAAGGGAATAGCATAAACAAGTTTAAGTGCCCACTCTGCATAGGACGGTAAGTGTTTCTTAAGTAATATTAAGTAAACGAAACGAGGAAAGATTTTACTACTACCATTGGTTGGTTTTCTCAATAGGTTCAGCTCGGTCCAGCTTATGAATTCACATTATGCAAGCAAACATTTAGGTTATAAAGGGGATTTATTTACACAAGACTTTTACCATACAACCTTTTACTTTTACAATTTATAGAAAACCCATTAATTAAATTAAGATTTAATTGTGTGTGCAGATAAAATTGCCCTGAAATCTACCACTGGTCGGACAAAAAAACGAAAAGTATCCAGGAAAAGAAGTTGTAGTTCAGAAAGAGAGTGGGAAACTGGCGATGAAAAAGATATGGAACGGAGACCTGGAAGAGGAGAGAGAAAGTATCATTTTAAATGTTATGACTGTCCACAGCACTTTCCTAGGTAGAGACTAGATACTTTCATATTTTTTTTTATATTTACTCCTCTGTAAACGGATTTAATAAATACAGTGAACATTTTCGAGATGCCCATCACCGTCGTCGACATTTGAACATTCGACTCTGCTTCGTCTGTGACCGTTGTGGGAAAGCATACGATCGCAATCAAAGCTTAGAGGTCCATAAGAAAAACTGCGAAGGCGATGGTACTTTTGTGTATCCTGATGCAAAACTTCAGGAAACCGAAAAATTCAAATGTCCCAAATGCCCTAGACATTATCCAAGGTATGCATTTTTATTTAATGACGCGGTAATTCTCTTACGTACTAACAGCACTTAATAATTATTTTAGTGAAATCGCCAAAGAAGCTCACCTGAAGAGGTTTCATTTGGGTTCGTATATACTACTATGACATACCATTTTAGTATCGTATTGTGAAAACGGAACAAAATAGCTAAAAATGGTTTTTTTGACAGGAATTAAATTGCCGTTTGAGTGTAAAGCGGAAGGGTGTAAGAAAGCCTACAAAACGAAGAGACAGCTCACAGAACACGAAAAGCGTTGCACAGCAGAAGATGATGGGGAGGAGGTCAGTGCTGATGGGGATAACTTTGGATTGGATGAGCCAATCGAGAATGAGTTGGAAAACGATAATGACGAAGATGGATCTGGAAAAGATGAAAAAAATTCTAATCTCAAAAGAATTTCGAAGACAAGGTTTAAGAAGGGAGAGTACAAGTGCCCGGTGTCCAGTTGCAATAAAATGTTTCGAGTACGAGAGGTACGAGATGGACACGTAAAGAAGGTGCATGACGGTAAGTCATAGATATTCAAGTTGATTAACGTTGACGTTGAATAGTTCGTGTATACAAATATGAATGTTATAAGCGATTGAACTATTTCCATTCATTTTTTTAGGCAAAACTAAAGCATTTACTTGTGAGGTTAGTGTTATGCTTAATTTCATTTTTTACAAAAAAAGAGGAGTAAATAACTAAATTGGTTTTGTTTACACAGTTTTGCGGAAAAGGCTTTACAAAGTTTCATGTCCTAAAGGCTCATGAGCCTATACATAATAAGGCTGGCAATCCATTTAAATGTGAACCATGTGGAAAAGAATTTTCATCCAAAATTTCATTAAAAACTCATAATAGTTTGGTTCACGAAAAGATTGAGTTACTTAAATGTGACCAGTGCGATGCAGAGTTCAAGTAAGTTAATTAATTTTAAAGTCGTATAACTTCTTTCAGAAGGAATAACTTGTCAATCTTTAACAGAAGTATGAGTGGACTGGTTAGACATCAGAGAGGCGTACACGAAAAGAGACGCAATTTTATTTGTGACCTTTGTGGGGACCGTTTCCCGAGGTAAGTTTTATTTCTTTTCAGTGGAATAAGCTGGCCTTGGTCCACGTCCATCCATCTGAACTGAAGTCTGATTCTACATTTGTAACAAGGGACTATAAAGTAGCTTTCCTTCTATTTTAGATCTTCCATGCTGAAGTTCCACAACCATAGCAAGCATTGGAAAGAACTGAACCTAGAACCGTAATTTATATTCTGACCTTTAAATAAATAATAAAATACACTGCATAGATAACCAAATAGTCAGGCTGGCTTACTAAAACTAAATAACTATTCGTAGGTATAAATGTGATAAGTGCGATCCAGTTCGGTACTTTGCTCAGGTAAGTCAAGTGATGTTAATTTTGTTTTACCTAAGCTCTCTAAATACTTTTAGCATTTCCAGTTATGTATTTTCGTTTTTATTTTTTCTTAGCCGTACCACAAGTTTCAACACGATAAAATTCTACATGCGAAAGCTTTTACTCATTTCTGCTCCATTTGTAATCAAGGATTTATCAATCAAAGTTCTTTGGATCGACACCAGTAATTTCTGTACTTAGTTATTTCCATAACCTTATAGCACGACTGAAATAAATAAAAATTGTTTTTGACCTAGGTTTGTCCACACTGGAGAGAAACCCTGCAAATGCGAGGTTAGCAAATTATCTGTAATTATGGTACGATTATTTACCAAAAATAAGGTATAAAAAATAAATTATTTTTGGTTTTGATATTTTAGGTTTGTGGAAAGGTTAGTACATTCATCTCTTATACTGTCACTTAATTATATTCTATGAACATAAATGAATGAGACATACATTGAGATTGGCGTACAATAATTTTAAGGGGTTATCAAGACCGGCCGACCTTCATCGTCACATGTATGGTCCTAATTTTTATTTTATTTTTAAGCATCTGCCACCAGCCAGGCCCAGCTATTCTGCATATTTTAATGTTAGATCTTTAATTGTGTGTATTTGTGATTGTATAGGAGACTTCATACTGGAGAAAGGCCGTATTGTTGCGAGCATTGTGGGAAGCAGTTTTCTGACGGTACGATACTAGTTAATGGATATTTGTTGTCTCCTACAATTCATTTCTCACGGTTAAAGGTCGGTTGGTTTCCAGGTAGTAAATTGGGAAAGCACAGGAGAAAACACGAGCCTCCAAAATTCGAATGTGATATCTGTTTCAAGAAGTTCTTCACAAGTACGAATGTCAAGAATCACCGTAAGATTCACGAGCCCGGTCATCAGACGTCTAGAATAGCTCGCGTACCCCGAGAAAAACAAACTAGATTCCGCCCACCTAAGGTCGACGATGGAAGCAGTACAAGTAATGTTTCAAGCAGTTATCAAGATTGTCAAATACCCAGTAGTTCTAATCAACAACCAGGTCAATTCCAAAATCAGAACCCGAACCTGTCGTCTTACGTGGCGAACGGAACAATTCCCACTCAACAGCATTTGCCAGCACCTCAGGCTGCCCATTCGAATGCTAATAGAGTAGAATCGCAATCGCAGATAGTTCTTTCTCGATCTGGTCATGTTCCGGCGTTTGTAAGTAATAATGCTTCAGATTTTCCAGGTCGACAGTATTATGATCCAATAGCGCATTGGCTTAACATTAGTTAACTTACGCGCTAACCAAAGCATTTATCTGGAATTTAAAAGGATAAATAACGTTTACTGTCTGACTGATGCTGTTGTTAGTGTTCACGTTCTTGTGTAAAAATTCTCGATCGCGATTAATATTTACGAACATTAGCTGATTTATTATGTATTTGCCATCCCAACTTCTCAATAGTGAAACTGAAAATGCTATTACCGAAAACTTTGTTTTTATAGTAAACCTAAGAATAGCATGATAGACTTGATAGAGAAAGAGAACCTTGTGAAATTACCAAATGAACTCATTTTCCTATAATATGATATATTGTTTGGGTTTCAAGGTTCAACATAATCTTGTTTTAAAATGAATAAACAATTCCACATCCAAGAAGATTTAATTTATAGTCTAATCGATCGGTGCTGCATGCTGCATTGCGTTTTTTATATCAATCATAAAGTCAATCATTTTCTAAAGGTAAACGATTTCCAAAACAAAACAAAACGGGGGCTTAAAACCTTGATTGAAGGTAGTAAGTAGAATGCATACACGTAGCAGTAATTTGAGAGTTAAGAAAGCTAACCTGGATTGGTATGATTGACTGATTGACCTGCTAACTGAACCCTAAATCTTCGCCCAGACACCTCGGGTTATGTTTTAACGCATCTTTAACATGGAAGAGATAGCCCTTTTAACATGTAAAGGATATGCTTGCGGCATAATTAACGAGGGCGGTATATGGGCGAGGATTTATTTATTATAATTCGAACTTCTCGTTCTCGTTATCCTAAACTACGACGAGAAACGAGAATATGGGTATTGAGATGAAAATGACAGTCCGAGTTTGTAAATCCAATGCGGTACAACTCACATTCAAGCAAGCGTAGAGAACAGGAAAAAGTTGGATTTTCGACTTCGACTGTACTGAATTCAGAAGTCAGAAGTCAGTTTCAAAATAAAATCAGGAATTTGGATTAAAGTTCAAAAAACGGGTTGGTTTTTTGGTTTTATTTCTGAGTAAAAATGAAGATGCCTACCATTAATACTCACAATTGTTGACTTATTTTTACATGATTCATTTCTTTTGTTTTGTATATTTTTCAAAGTGAAAGGAAAGTTTTTATTTTTTTTATTGCTTCCAAAACAATAAACTAATCCCATTCCATTAAATTTGGTAGCATATAATTAAAATACAAAGAACAATGGACGATAGAACAAAAATGAACCATTAAAAATCAAGATTAGATGAACATTATTTTTTTAACGTTTTTAGGTATTAAAAATGAATTGAGGGGATCAAATCAAAGGACATTGCATTTTACACCAAATTGGATTTCAAATTCCAAAAGGATAGTAGCAAAACTGAAAATGGATAAATAAAGGGAAAAAATGGAATCGGAATCGGAAGAAAGGGATCTAGGTTGTTCTCGTGAAGTTAATTTAGATGACGATTGTACATTGAATGGATGTGATATTGAAGAAAAGGTTCAGGATAACGCGGAATCTCGTGATGATAAATTGACATCTGGAAACGGAAACAGGCCGGAAAAAGTAGATGAAGATGAACCTGACCACGACGCAAATTCTTCCGGGCGAAAGAAAAGAACGGGAGAGGAAGTAATTGAAACAAGCTGCATGATTTGTTATGCTCCGTGTGAACAAAATCCTAAAGTTCGGCGGAACAAC
>JAQFZX010003047.1:0-14610 GCA_034682405.1 Hydroisotoma schaefferi | reverse complement strand
TCCTAGATCCCTGGTTTTGGTTCCTAGATCCCTGGTTTTGGTTCCTAGATCCCTGGTTTTGGTTCCTAGATCCCTGGCTTTGACTCTGCCTCCTAGATCCCTGACTCTGCCTCCCAGATCCCTGGTTTTGCCTCCCAGTAGATCTCCTTCCTCGTCCTGCCATGAGGTGGACTTTTTAGATTCTAGCAGATAACGTCAACAGACACAAATACCTGTTAAAACAAAGGGGAAATATAAATTACCGTAATTCCGACAATATATGTAGGAAAAAATGATGTTTAGAAGCATATTTAGCATGGAGAGATACCCCCGTTTAACATGTAAAGGATAGCGTGCGTGGAGCTTAATTTATGAAAGGCAGCAGCTATGGTCAGAGAATTACCTTTTACCTTCCAAAAACTTCAACACTTGGACAAAAAATCCAAAAACTACACACACACACACACACAACGATAAGGTTAGAGTTGGCTTATCTTCAACTTTGCCCTCTTATTGGAAACACGTGCAGTAGTCAGATAAGATAAGGTCGTGTCATCCTTGACCTCTTGACCTTTCTAGGTCACAGAATAACCTTTTCTCAATAACTGATAAGCAACAATACAAAAAAAACATCGAGCTGAAATCAACACACGTTCGCGCCTGCACTTTCGGCTCACTTTCCCCTGCAGGACTCTCCACCGGCAGAGCACGTGATAATAATAAAGATAAGAGGTTATCATCAGATAAGATAAGATAAGGCAGGGAAGATGAGTGAAATAAAAAGGGTAGAGACTACTCCCTATTCTGACCAAAAACCGGGTACTTCGGGGTTGAGGAAACCCACCCGGGTGTTTTTAGAGAAACCCAACTATACGCAAAACTTTGTGCAGTCTATCCTAGATGCTATTGAGGATAAGGAGAATAAGGCGCTGATTGTGGGAGGCGATGGGAGGTTCTATTGCAAGTATGACCTTTGACCTTGACCTTTACCTTTGAACGCTTCGGGTGGAATGGTTCAGTCTTTAATGGCTTTTTTCATGGTTTTTGTTTAGAGATGCTGTCAATATTATTGTCCAGATCGCTGCGGCCAGTGGGGTATTTGCAGCGTTGTTCAAGTTTTAAGAAGGAAACGACGCTGATGATGATGACGCTGTTTTTATGCCTTTTTTATATAGATCCGGTCGATAATTATTGGACAAAATGGGATATTATCGACGCCGGCGGTGTCAAACTTGATTAGGAAATGGGATAACTGCGCTGGAGGGATTATCTTGACAGCTAGTCACAATCCTGGAGGAAAGGATGGAGATTTTGGGATAAAGTTCAATATGCCTAATGGTGGACCTGTAGGTTATCTTTAACAATGTTTTCATGATAAGTGGGGCTCGTGCATATCGTCTGTTCTTATCTGTAGGCCCCGGACCACGTCACCGAAAAGATATTTGAAATTAGCAAGGGAATCAAGAGCTTTAAGAAGGTGGATATCAAGGTGGATATCTCGGTTGTGGCCAAGTCAAACTTTCAGGTGGGCTTATCCAGATTCCAAGCTTTATTTTATGGAAAGAATGTATGAACTGATAAGAACCTTTTCCGCAGATAATCGAAATAGGAGAAGTCCTTGTGGAAGTTATTGACTCTGTTGAGGAATATGTTAGTTTGATGAAGGATATTTTCGACTTTGAATTACTCAAAGGGTTTCTCGCTCAGTCTCCAATTGTCATTGATGCGATGCACGGAGGTTGGTTTCTTATTACCTTATTTTAGGAAATTACTCCCCCGAGGAGTTATTGTTTCAAAGGAGAAAACATGGGCAAGATAGGCGAGTTTAAATTTTTAACATGGAAAGGTAGGAGGAGGTATTCCAGGGGGAGCGATTTTAGGATATAAATATGGTATTTAGAATTTAAAAAAGTAAAGCATCATTTGTAAGGTGAATCTTTCTGTAGTTACTGGACCCTACGTGGAACGAATTTTCCGGACGGAACTCAAAGTATCGGACAAATCTCGATTGCTCAACACCGTTCCTTTAGAGGATTTTGGTGGAGGTCATCCAGGTCCGTGACCGTTATTCAATTAAATTAGAATCTGAAAGTGCAATCCTTAAATAACTTTACCTTCGTTCGTTTCTAGACCCCAACTTGACATACGCCAAAGATCTTGTTGACATCCTAAAATCCGACCCGACGTTCATTTTTGGTTGCGCGTACGATGGAGACGGTGATCGTAACATGATTCTCGGGACTAACGGGTTTTTTGTGACTCCGAGTGACTCTCTAGCAGTTCTTGGAGCTAACTTGACTTGTATCAAGTACTTTCAAAGGGAAGGGGTCAAAGGGCTTGCGAGGTCAATGCCTACGAGTGAAGCGGTGGATAGAGTCGGGGAAAAACTGGGATTGAACGTCTTCCAGGTCCCCACCGGGTGGAAATATTTCGGGAATCTGATGGACGCCGGAAAAATCTCTCTTTGCGGGGAGGAAAGCTTTGGGTAACTATATATAATGGCAATGGCTTCCGCCTACTTATGAATGATAAGATCCGAAGTAATTTCCTTCATGAAATAGAACGGGGTCTGACCACATCCGGGAGAAAGACGGGATCTGGGCAAGTCTAGCGTTCCTCTCAGTTCTTGCAAGCAACAAGCAATCCGTCGAACAAATGTTGACTTCCCACTGGAAGACCTTCGGACGGAACTACTTTCTCCGTCTGGACTACGAAAATGTCGATGGGGAAAAGGCAAATTTGATGATGTCAGAGTTGGAAAAAACTTTGAAAGATGTCAAACTTGATGGTGTCAAATTGACTGATAATTACGAGTTTACCGACTCGGTTGACGGATCTGTGGCCAAGAAACAAGGACTGAGATTGATATTTGAGGACGGTAGAAGAATCGTTTGGCGATTGAGTGGAACAGGCTCATCTGGGGCTACTGTCAGGGTCTATATTGAACAGTACGAGGGCACTGACGTAGGAAAGGAGGCAATGGTGAGGAATTCAGAGTCAATAACCATTTTCAAATAGCTATAATAACTGCTGCATTATCCACTTTACAGGAATATTTGGCCAGTCTAGTCGAGCTGAGCTTGAAGCTGAGCAAACTGAAAGACTTTCTCGGAGTGGACAAACCAACTGTTATAACCTGAAGAATTAAAAGCTTTAAGGGTGCCAAAAGTTTAGAACAAGTCAATCCAAAATGCAATCAATAACAAATCAGAGATTATATTACAAAAAGTAAATAATAATAATAAAGCGTGATTTATGGAAAGCGTTTTCAGCGTTATTTATGGAAATCAAGGCGTTTTAAGCATTATTAATGAAAATGAAGACGTTCATGCGTTATTAATGGAAATGAAGGCGTTTCAAGCGTTTCAAGCGTTATTAATGGAAATGAAGGCGTTTCAAGCGTTTCAAGCGTTATTAATGGAAATGAAGGCGTTTCAAGCGTTTCAAGCGTTATTAATGGAAATGAAGGCGTTTCAACTTTCAACTTTCAAGCCTTACTTTAGTTCTGTCTCACTTTTCCCAACTTTCCAAGTGATGGTGGTAGCTGTGTGTATTTACCTGGGAAAAAGTCAAACCTGGACTTGGATTGGATAAATCGTGTAATATTTTTAATTTATTGGACGTAAATATCTGCGCTTATCGATCCAAAGTGCTTATCTTTTCTGGTAATTGTTTGAGTTGGGATTGGTCAGAAATGGAGGAAAGTATCGGGGTGGTGAAGTTGGAGGACTTTGATCCAGATAACTTTGTTGTGATAAAGACTGAACATGAAAATGCAAATACCACGGAAGATGGGGACGAAGAGGGTCCCGTTTTTACCGAACAAGTTTCGAATTTTTGTGGAAATGATGACGAAATAAAGACTGAGGAGCCGTTTTATTATTTTGAAGAAGAAGAACAAGAACAACCGGCCATTTTTGACGCAGCGGATGTCAAAAATGAAGTTGACGACGATCTGGACCAGGGTAACCTTTTTTATTTACCGTGATTCCTCGATAATAGGCCGCCCGCGTTCATTCAGCCGCATGCTCAACAAATAAGGGTATCATTCGTCATGTTAATCATATTTTCATGTACATGCCGCGGTCTATTGTCGAAGAATTGTGGTACTTGTGAATGGTAAAGTTATAGTTATTTGTGCATTAATATTTTGCTTCTGTGTAGATAATATTGAGGAGGACGCTGGGCTGACGACACCGATTATTGGGTTCGGATCTCCATCGCCTTCTGGCTCATCCGAGTCTAATTACGTTCGCAACCAACCGAGGAAAAAGTTAAGAAAGGCAAAACAAAAACATGCTGACGACGATGAGGGTGAGTTATTGTTAAACTGGATTTAGAACCTCGTGTCCTAAATGAAAATGGCCCTACTTTACTTTTAAGTACAGCGGATGCCGAGTAAAAGACGCTTTACATGCTAAACTAAATATATAAAAGATAAATAGTCACCGCAAAGGCATGAAATAATATTCGAAATGATGATATTTGTAGATTCCTCAGAAGAATATCTACCACCCAGGCGGAAATCAAAACGTCGTTATGATCGTGTTCGTGTCTCGCCCTGTGTTCCACAAACCAATGCGCCAATAAAGCCTCCCAAATTTTTTCGTAATAGGACGTTTTTAACTATGCCAGATACACTTGCAGCCCTGGAAAAGGAGAGGGTTCGGTTGGAAATTGGGATGAAGTTTGGTTCAATTTGTGAAAATATTATGGCAAAGAAATCCAGTGGAACTCCGAAGCAAACATTCTTAGAGAATTGGAAGGATAGCCTTGAAGAAGAAGAAGAATCCTTTCCAAAATCTGCTCCTAAGCTTCCACGTCAGCGTAAACAGGAATTGACAAAAGCTTTATCCGCCGTGGGGACTGAAAAATTCGTAGAAATTGAAGTGCCAGGATTTCCGAACATTGTGGGATTTGATTTTGACATGTTGAACTCAATAAAAGTGAAACAAGAACCAGAAGAGAATCCATTGATCTCAGAAATCTTGATCGAGGCCCCTACTACCGTTGAATCCCTTGAAGAACCTGTGCAATTCGTTCCAGCGGAGTATCATGATCCGCAAATTAAATCAAAGTCGGCTAACGTCCCAGTCAGTAGACTTAAGCTATCTATGGAAGTAGCTGCAAAAAACGAGAGTAAACTGTCGGAATTATCGGAGATTTATTCAGCTGTTGATGGAGTTACTAGTAAATTTCTCAAATCATTACCAGACGAACCTCCAATTTCACAGGATAATGATTCCACAGCAACTTTTTTAGCCTCAGTATTAGGGCAGAAAAAGAGGACTATGAGGAGGAGTTCGAGTATCCCGAAATTCCCTTTCGAATCAGTAGCAAAAAACATATTGTCGTCCAGTTTATTAACAGTTTCTAACAAGCCATCCACATCTACTACACAGGTTTTGCCTGTTGCGGATAGCACTAACGACGTGAAACCTTCTATCAAAAAGCTGACTAGACAAAGCAAATCCAATCTCTCAAACTCGAATAATGATCCGTTGGCAACTAAATCATCAGATAAACCACACACAAATTTGATCCTGATGAGTGAAATTGCTAAAGAACTTATGAACACTCCAGGACGTTCTCCAACGCTTCTTCGGGGGCTTGAAGAAGACACCAATTCCTCGGTATTCAGCTGTTGGAAATGCGATAGCAAATTCCCACTCCGAGTTCAAGTAAATAGACACATTAAACTAGTCCATGGAGGGAGCATAAGTAAACGCACAGATTTAGATTACTATTATTCTAAACTTGAACCAAACGGAATCAGCCCAAGTTTGGATAAAATGCGGCTGGATAAAAAAGAAGCGGCGAAGAAGAGGGCGGATTCATGGATGTTCAAGTGTTCCATTTGCGGAACGCGGAGAAAAAAGTGGATTAGCGTGAAGCGTCATTTAGAGTCTAATCATAAAGGGGGAAATGGCAAGGTCGTCAGTAACCATCTTGCTGGTCCTGGAACTCTACTTTTTAAGTGTTTATATTGTTCTTCTGGTGGGAGCTTTGGCGGATACGTATCGTTAACAGACCATTTTAGGAAAGCGCATCCAGAGTTGAGGTGAGTAGTTCTCATTTACCTTTTCATAAGTTTCTCTAACTTTACCTGATAGTTTAAAAAGTATTTGATTATTTAATTTCAGTAGAAAATCATTCAAGAACATTCCCTTCAAGCGTTTGACCCTTCCCAGTTGCTCAGTTTATTTGACGAACATTCGGGAGAAAAAGAATAAAATCGCATCAATCCTCCAGTCAATCGTCTCCTCAATGAACATGGTGAATACCGAGGCACACACGATTGCTCCGACGAGTGGAAACGCCTACGATAATTATTTCCCTTTAATGCATGGCGAATACCTTAATCTCGACCTAGATCAGCAGGAGGTGCTTAAACAGGAGGATATTCCAATCTCGTCCTCCTCCAACAAGTCGCTCAAGGGATGTGTTTCCTCTTCCAGCAAAGTGCTAAATTTTGAGCCAGATTTTGAATGTTATGTAAACTCTGTGACAAGAAGTTCAACCATGCCGAAGAAAAATACCAGAAGCAATAGCAGATACAGTTGTGTTGACAATTCAGCGGATAACACGCCAAATACTACGACTACGATTGATGATAAGTTAATTACGATAATTAAGGAGGAAGCGTTAAGTGAAGAGTTGCCTTGTTTGCTATGTAATGAAAAGTTCTCTAATTCTAAAGACCTTATTATGCATTATGGCGTACACACTGGTGAGAATGTGGAGTAGGTCTGTTGTTAAAGTGGATACTAAGTTGTTTGTTGTAATGAATTTGCTATTATTTCAAATAGAACTGCTTTAGTTGTTGTCTTGTGTTTTTGATGGGGAAGAGGGAAATAAATTAAATGGACTCTTGACTCGTTTTGTCCTTTTGAAGATAAGATTTTTTTTAAATCAAGCATCATACAGTTGTTGATACACATATTGACCTACACGTGCAGCAGCTCATGAGTCTACAGTTGTTGATACACATATTGACCTACACGTGCAGCAGCTCATGAGTCTCTAGTGCGTTTGGTCAACTACATAATAATTAACGTAGTTCCTGTATTTATTCCCCATTTAATAGTCCTCCCTCTAAATAATTCCCCTGCCTTTTTATGCTGAATATTTAGATAAGCCCTTAGTAAAGCCCAAGAAAGTTAGGTAAAAATATTGTTGATTGATTAATGAATAGAAAACTCAAATCCAAGATAAAATTTGAATGAAATTCATCTTTTTTCTAAAATTCATAATGATAATTCTACCCACGAAGCCATTTTAGCTTTACTTCTGAGTAGATTAGATATAGACTACATTTAGACTTGGAGAATGCTACCTTTTTACTGCTTTTTGTGTCACAATCCTCATGCAAGTTGTCAAGTACTTTAAATATAAAAGTAAGCGATTGCTGATTAATTTAACCCCCTACAGCTTCTAGGTTAAGGATAAGGTTGGAACTGTATGGTGTTTGTTATACTGGTTTTGTTATAAAAGATAAGCGCATGAAATGATTTGGAGTCTGACAATTTATTTCCAATATACAATATAATTTTGTCATAATTTGATGCATTCAGCAGATTCAGATTGACGTTTGACATGCATATTTATCAGGCATCAAGTACAAAGCCGTCATTTGTTTGTTCCTTGACTGAATCTGAATGCACAATTTATCAAATTATGACAAAATGCCAAATAAGAAGTAACTTTATGCCATATTCATGTCAAACTTATTTTTATATGAATTATTATTAGCTCTGCTCTGTATCAAAAGAATCAACATGCAACCACTGTTTGGATTCGATTCAATGCAGTTGCATAAAAACGAAACATATAATTATATTTTAGTATAATATCAATAAACTGAAACGATAAACTATAACGCAGCTTAAATGTCCGGTTTATGATGATATATTCTATAATCTACTTGATGACAAAGTCAGGACTCGCATTATTGAATTTTATGGTTTGGTTAGATTTAGTTTAGTTTAGTTTGGATTATTGAGCTTGACGAGACAGACACAGAGTTAGCTTTATGATATTGGAAATATAATTAACTATTAAATAATAATGTTCATTCTGGAAATCTGTTGTTTTCTGTTTTTTATATATTTTTTGGTTCGGAAGAAGAATGCTCAAAATATTCCACCGGGTATGAGTTATCAGGATTATTTATTTTAGATTCTGTACGGGTTTATTTTTAAGAGATTTCTGCATCATTTGGTTGCATTATTTATTATGTAGGACCGTTTAGATGGCCGATATTGGGAAACAGTCTCCTTTTAAACAGAATGAGTCCAGGGTATCCTCATAAAGCTTTAACGAAGTTGTCTGAAAGGTACGGGAATGTGATGAGTATCGGGATGGGCGTTCATTACGGTGGTAAATAAATATATCTCGACATTTAGTAGTTTTTGTAAAGTTAAAGAGTATTGAGGCTATGACATAAAAAAACTCGAACATTTCCAGTTGTCGTATCGTCTTATGAAGGGATTAAAGATATTTTCAAGCGTAATGAAGCTTCCATAAGTCGCTTTGACTTTCCCTTCGTTGCTGACAGAGCTTTTGACAAGAATTTAGGTAGAAATAGACCTTTTTTTAACTACCGTATATACCCGAATAGCGTCCTGGGATGGGACACTTATTATTAGCTTTTGGGGGTTTAGGGGGGACACTATTCCAGAGGGGACATTATTCGAGTATGTACGGTAGCACTTTAAGTTGGAAAGCTTATAATTTCTGGTTATTCTTACGGTAATGTCAATGTGCTACCTCAGGGGTCATTTGGTCACACGGCACGGTTTGGAAAGACGTGAGGCGTTTTACCATGCGAACTCTGAGGGACTTTGGTTTCGGAAGGACGGCTCTTATGAAATCCATAATGGAAGAAGAGATGAAGGATATCTGTAATTATGTGAGGAGTTCGGTAGATAAAGATGGGATTTTAGCCATAAAGTCTCACAGATTTGCCCTAAGTGCTGTAAATATTGTATGGAGTGCTGTAGGAGGCTACAGGTTTAACTCTGAGGATGAGATGCTTCATAAACTTTTGATTTATAATGATAAGATAGGAGAGGTTATGGGGTATAACGTTATCTACAACCCGTTTCCATTTCTGAAGGACTGGTTCCCTGTTTGGAGTCAGAATGCTGCTCATAAAGAAATTAATCGGGAGATTCAGGACTTTATGAGAGTGAGGAATAATAATTAATTGAGGAATTGTTCATGAATTATGGCTAAATGGAGATGGCTTTTTTGTAGGAAATTATAGCAAGTGTTCGAAAAAGTCGTGGAGAAAAGGCCAGCAGTTTTGTTGAAGCGTTTTTAGACGAGATTGACAAAGATGGGGTTTCTTCTGGTGGAACGGGATATTACACGGGTATTTATGGGAATAATAGAGTAATAGAGGTCATGCTGGTTGAATCTTTTGACATTTGGGTTAAAAATGATGTAGAGGAGCAACTAATTGTCATCTTGATGGATTTATTCTTCGCTGGTTCGGAAACAACTAGTACGACCGTACAATGGGCCCTTGTTTATTTGGTTTTGAACCCTCGAGTTCAGGGAAAGTTCCGGAGTGAAATTGAAGCTCTTTTACACGAACAGGGGTCTATCTCTGCGGCAGATTCACACAAGTTCGTTTATGGGTTGTTTTTCTAAAAATGGATGATTTTTAGAATACGGCTTTTTGTGCTTATCAAGATGTTGTTGTTATCATGTCAAGCTAACGGGATTTTAGGTAAATTGTTCTGTTAACATTGCAGATTGCCATACGTAAACGCAACAATCTTTGAGATATTCCGATTTTCCAACTTTGTTCCACTACCTGCTGCAAGAAAGGCTGAAACGGATTTTATTTACGATAAGTTTGTCATCCCAAAAGTACGTAGTTCCCTACAGTTTCCCCTATATTATGGATGAATGTTATGTTAGTTATGATAACATGGGTTACTTCTGCTTTAAAATAGGGGAGCTTTCTTCTGGCAAATATGGAATCTGTTTTCAAAGATAAGAAGTTTTGGGGAGATCCTGACGTTTTTAGACCTGAGAGGTTTCTTGACAAAAATAACGGGCTAATTAACACCGAACGGGTTATCAACTTTGGGATTGGTTAGTTAATGGTTTCCTTGTGTGAAGAAATGAAGGGTTAATAATTTCTGGGGATAAATTGCACAGGGAAAAGGATCTGCCTTGGGGAGACTTTGGCTCGGGACTCTCTTTTTATGTATTTGACAACTTTATTCCGGAACTTTTCATTCGAAGGGATTCAGGGACAAGAGCCGACGGCTGATAATCCCCTTCCTTCACTTGCCCTTTCCCCTCGACCCTTTCTGGTTAAAGTTACTGTCTTGAAATAAGGCTAAAGGATTTATTATTATTGAGGGTTAAGGTATTATTTAGGCCTTTTTGTTCTGATGCTTATTGCTAATAAATCCAGTGGGACAATGAACATTTTTACAATGACTTTTTTTTCTATGAAAATGCAATGTCCTATCTATAAATTGATTGGATAAGGCGATACTTAGTTTTAAGTTGTAGTAATTAAAATTAACTAGCGATATATCTCACGCTAGAATTCTTTAGCTTCCAATTTCTGGCAATAGAAGGATATGTTCTGGTTGAAACGAAGTTGCGTGACCTTCCAATGGTAAACTAGGAACTATCGCGAGGAATTTGTTGGAATAAAGTGGGAGAATGCTTTGTGCAAATCGGTAATAATGTATGTAATATTAATTCGTTCAATAATATCTATTTTTGCCAACACCGCAGTCGTCATTTCACAGACAGTGAGTTCTGATGTTACGCTACAAGTATAATTATTATTATGACTACAATATTAGCACAAAATGCACTACTATCGGTTCACTCGAGAAAGGTTATACATTTTATCTAAAAGATTACAACACAAGCCAGTCTTTACCAAAGGGTAAAAAAATAAAGGAGAAGGATATTTACGAAGATGACATAGAACAAGTCAGAATAATAATTAATTACGGTTAAACAAATTTCTCTTACAAAAATAAAGATAGCTGAGTTAGGCTCTCTTCTTATAGACGAATTCGAAGGGCTTTCCAAATGTTTTCTTCCGGATCCAAGTTTCCATTGAAGGATCTATGAGGCAGTTTACCAATTCCAGGCGGACTAGATTCATGTTTCGGATAAGCTCCTTCACTTCCAGGATTGAGATCTGTTTTATTCATAAAAGGAAAAAGTTGCAGCACTGAAGAATTGGAGGTAGCTTTTTAGTTGAGACAAATATTAACATTCTTACGGAAGCGTTTTGGATGACTAAGTTGTTGAGGTTCTTTAAGCTACTGATCCCATGCATAATCCACAATCCGGGTACATACGGTGTAAACTCTCGTCCCCCCATGTCCGACATCATCAAATTAGTGCAGTTTCCAAGTAGCTCCAGACTTTTCAAATCTGCTCATAAATTACGGTATTTACATTCCTTGCAATAAATGAACCTTATTATAATAGTACATGAGATAAACAAAAAAGTATCCAACCTTTCAGATCGCCAATGTACTGCAATCGCCTAAGTTTCTCATACTGCTCGAAATTAACCCTTTCATATCCAGGCCTGAGAATCTTCTCCATATCTCCTTCCACAATTCCAGTTAGCGCAGTACAAGAAATTCCATCACAAAAAACAGATAGTTCTTTAAGTTTTGGCATCGAATCATAAATCCTCCATAACTCTGCATCTCTTATGGGTCGCATCTTAAATTGTTTCAGGTTTGGAAAGTAAATTGCAAGTTTTTTGATAAGGCTTCCTTGATGAAAACAAGGTCGGCAATTTTCAATAATCAACTGTTGAACGCTAGATTGGGAATCGAAGGGCACGGGCACGGGTTGATAGTTCCTCCGTATTAGACGAGTGCAGTCGAATTTGTTCAAAGCAACTTTTTTCAAGTTTGGAATATGCAGTAAAAAATGTAAATCCCCCGAATAGTCATCTAAATGAATGACTTGTAAGTGAATAAAGAAATTGCACTTTAAATCTATAGAAAACTGCTTATCCATTTTCAATCGAAGGAACTTGAGTGTTTTCCAAAGAGACTTTAACAAACTGTAAAAATTCAGTTTATCCAGGAATCGGACTTGAATGTCGAGATATTCCAGAGGATAGTTTTTATGCTGTAGCTTCTTCATCCCTTTGTCATTAAGTCGTAGGAGGAGATCAAGGTTTTTGATGTGCGGATTGCAGTCATGCACACGACTGAATAATTTCTGAGCTAGAAATTGATTAACTCGAAGGATACTGTGTCCAACTTCTTCCTGGCTTCGAGAAGTTTTTTGCACCAACTTCCTACAAAACCAACTCCCCCTGTGCGGCAGATGTACTTTCCCGTTAGCAAATCCTTGAATACTTTCTAGATTAGGAGCGACAGCAAGGATGTCAGTCAGCAATCGTTTGGTCCATTCATTAGCCCCCGCATTGAAATATCTTTCTAGATGAACCATCGGAGTAGCCTTCTCATGAGCGTTCGTAATGTAAACTATTATTTTCTTCAAATGATAAAGTTTACTGTCCTCCGCCAGTCCGTCAATGAATCGGCTTTCGTCCTGTAGAGGGATGTCTCCAACAATTGTGAGTTCTTCTAACAACGGCAGACGATTAAAAGTTACGTTCTGAAGGCTAAGAGCTGTCCATCCGTTGCTTGGAATCACAACTGACTTAAGAAACGGCCCTTGAATCACGAAAAATGTGCTCATACTTAGGGAAGACATGCAAGTATCGATGGGAAATTCGAAGCTGATAAGTTTAGAACGGTCGGTAAAGTTCCACATCTTTTCCTTCAAGAAGCTGCTCAGCCGCTCCTTGCTGTTCATAACTAGGTGGACTTTTTTCAACTTCCGCTCTGATGATTTATTCCACTGCTTGTTTACCAATCGGCAACTCTTCCAGTCGTCCAGAGGCAAGTAGTCCATAATTAGTTCGAGGAGCTGGAATTAAATATTAGTTAATTACTCCATTTTTACACAAATAAACACACGGCTTTCGAGTCTCTAATAAAGGAAACTCACGTAAGGAACTTCGAACGGGTTTGCAGCATGTCTGAAAAGGACAGGAGGATCTGCACCTTCTTCAAGGAGTAGGGAAACGGATTCGTCCGAAGATTCCCCGTTACTATCACAATTCCTTGGTCGTTTCCTTTTATTTTTTTTCACCGAAGAATCAAAGAGATCTGGACAGTCGTCGGGGTCAAAGTCTGATTCTGAACCTGTCACAGATTCCTTCCCATCTTCGTCCTCATCCTCGGTGAACATTACCCTCTGGGAGGTAGTACTTCGTAGGGATTCTGATGAGCATAGAAGTGGTGGAAATGGCGAGCCCGACCCTTCCTCATCCTCATCTTCTAACACGATCCGGATCGGTGCCGACATTTCACTCAACAATTAGGCGATCCCAATTTTATTCTGAAATTAATATAAAAAAAACCGTTTAGTTATCAAGAATGCTTATTTTTTCCAAGATAAACAACAATAAGGACAAATATGAAGAGATAAACGCGGATTTTTTTAAAATATTTAATATTTTGTCACACAAACCGAGCAGTTCTTGATAAGCGCTTGGAGGTAGATAAGATAGGTAGGTAGATATCCACTTTTGCTAGTGGAACTGGAGATTTTGACAGGAACAACGTGGAAGTGGAATCCGACGCTGCGGCTGCGACACTGGAAGTAACGCTGCGGCTGCGACGCTGGAAGAGACGCATCAACAGCTGGACGCTGGTGGAGAAGGAGCTGTGGGCTGCCTGAGCCTGAGCCTGAGCTGCCTGTGGCGCTGGACAAGATTGGCACTGGAATTTGGAATAATCCTTCTTTTATTACTAATAAAATTGCTAATTAACTTAAGGTTTCACCAGAGTTATATTATTTTTCGAAAACTGTATTTTTAAATTCTGAATTTTGAGTTTTTTTTTAAAAAAAAAATATGAGGATGTTGTTTTTGTCTGGATTTGTTGGTTGCTGGATTGAGTGGATTTTGAAAAGTGTTGTCCGCCTTCTTCTTCTCTTGTCTCACTAGGACCCACACAACACTCCTCCTTTGTTCTATTTCTAAGCATAGAAACAAGCATCATATTTTTGTTAAGGGGTTTAGTATTTACGTTTAAGGTCAATAGGTCAAGGTCATAAGGTCAGGGTTGTTTCTTAAGGGAAGAAAGGTCAGGTCAAGGTTTCATGATTATAATGGCAATAAAGTTTAGAGCTGTAAATGCAGATACCTAGTCCCGTCTTAATCCTGATGGATGTTACTTTTGAGGGGGTGTGGTTCAACAAGGTTTTAATGTTTGCATTAATGGGCAAGTACCGCAATTCCCTGTATACTGGCCAAGGCTTATGTATGAGAAATGATGTTTTGAAGCATATTTAACATGGGAGAGATACCCCTGTTAACATGTGAAGGATAACCTGCAGCTTAATTAACGTGGGCGGCTTATAGTCGGGGAATTACGGTAATACTAATTGTTGGGGTGGTCGTGGTTGTAATGGTACGGGAAGGGAGCTTTATTAAGATTAAGAGTTAGAACATTGAATCCCGTGGTTATTAAAGGCATGTAAATGCCTTTTATGTGAATGAACTTTCACTCTGTCCGTCTGTCCGTCCGTCCGTCCGTCCGT
>JAQFZX010003046.1:0-14613 GCA_034682405.1 Hydroisotoma schaefferi | reverse complement strand
ATGTATGTTTTTATCCTGTCAATCAATCAAGAAATTTCTTATCCTGTCAAGAAGACGATGTGGAGATGATTATTATTTCTGGGCAGATTGGAGTTTGAGATGGATGTCGTGTGGTCAACTAAATTATTGCTTTAATGGGAATAAGTTGTGTTTCATATTAGGCCGTTTTCAAAAGGCGTCATTTATGGGTTGTTGAAGATGTCAAATAATTAAAATGTTAGAACAGTTATAGAGTTCAGCCGATAAAGGGACCTGGTTTTGGGATTGTAAAAGGATGTGATTTTTTAATAGCAGTTTTGAAAGGAGTGTAATTATAAAGTAAGAAAAACGAAAGGTTTAATGCACTTGTAGGCATTGTATTTTCACATTATTTTTCTGCAACCAACCTTCCTCAGTTTGTTCAAGTAGCATCCAAGCATGGTTAAATTTTTTCAACTTGGTTTTATTTCGTTCCTTTGATTTATCTTGAATTTTTGTTCATTCATTCATTCCGGGTCATTTGGTTTGGTTGATAATATAAATTCTTAGAAGAATGTTATCAAAAGAAGCTTTTTTGTGGTTTGAACTATAACACTAACATTAGTACCTAAATATCGAATACCAATATGCAAGAGCGTTCATAGTGTTGATATGCCTCCTGATAACTTCATATTTAGGGTTAGTTTTTCATAAAGGGAGCAGCAGGATGTGAGGGCCAGTTGGCTATTTCCCTTTGATTCCCTCACTGCTTGTATCTATTTACAATTAAAAACATCATTTCTATTTATGTCTCGAAATTATTTTCATTCTTCAAGCCAAGCCAAATTGACAACGAGAAGAAAGAACGGATACGAATAATAAGTTCTATCTCGGTAAGGCTTTCCGTTGAGCTTCGTTCGTGTTTCTTGGTTTTGGATTTTTGGATGTAAATAAGAGTCAAAGAGAGGGTGAGGGTTGGTTTTATGGAACACGACATTAGAAAAGCATTTCTATATTTTATTGTTGTAGTTAAGATTCTTACAATCAAACACACTAAAACCTCCTAAATATGTTACCCCCGGGTAAAGGCCGCACATCCTTTGCGATTACTAGCCAAGCCTGCCGTTCTTTATATGCCGTTGTTTTCAACACTTGACCTTCAAATTTCTAAAATAATTCCCTTTTTAGTATTCATTTGTGAGCCGGACTGAAAGGGTCGAAAATCCAATAGCTATAGCTTCTATAAGTAGTTGATAAAGAGCAATAATTTTATTAAGTTGATTCAGGAATAATCCTCTCAAACTTTGACATGGCACAGATCGTCTCATCTTCTTTTCAACTTGTAAATAAAGCTGTCTCTTTTTCCTTGACATCAACTAAGATTGAGTTTCCATGTGTCAAAGCATCCTCATCCCTCCTATTATTCACTTGAGTCTACTTGCTTCATGGGAAAGGCCTGATAATATAATAATTTTATCATCCTCACACAGTTCAAATTTATTTTATGCTATAATAAAATGAAACAATCTTGACCACGCATTGCATACCTAAATTTTTTCACAAAGAGTTTTATTACTTCAATAATTATTTGTCCAGTCAGTCTCAAAGTAGTAAAATAAAAGCGGATAAGAGATTAGACATTGTAACATTTCTTGCAATGCTAAAAAATATGTAGAGCTTCATTCGCTAAGTAGTAGGTTAATGTTGGGAGAAGAATACCAAGAGTTTTTAATGGACATGTTTTAACATAAAATATAGTTGATAGTGTAAGTGTCTAGAAAAGCGACGAGAAATGGCATAAAATTTGATCCTCCGTTAGGTTCTTTTTGTATATGAGCTTGTTGTTTAGAATTTACTCCTATTGCTTACTAAAAATTCTCAGTCCATGAGTTGGATTTAACAGTTTATGTCCGTTAAAAAGATAGCATAACAGAATTTATGTAAATTCGCCGAGATTATGTTCATAATGCTGAGTAGAAAATTTCAAAGTTTGGGGTGCTCGATAGATTAAGAAAACTAGTTATTTTGACATTTTATAGAATTTTTTAAAACTGTTTGTGAATTTATCAATAGAACTTCGAAAAGGACAGGAGGAAAGTTTACGTTTTCAGTTAAACGAAACAAACGGGTTCTAAACTCCTAGAAGAAGATACGTAAACCTTAAAACCTTGTAAAGATTACGTATTTCTTTAAGGTCAAAAGTACCTCTGTACATTTAGTTAGACAGTAAACAAGTTAAGATTTTATTAATACTCCAAGAAAAGTAAAAGCCTTGAGTAAAAAAAGTCTAAAGTTTGGATGATTCACCAACCAGGCTCCATCAGGTCGGTCAACCAAGAAAGAATGTCTCCTATCTCTCTCTCCTTTTTGTTTATCTTTTTTTCTTAATTGACTTTTGTCAAGGTGGTTTCTTGGCTTGTTCGTTGATACATTGGTTAGTAAATAATAACATAAAACTCCAGTACTAAGGTTTTATAAACATCTTCGTCTTTCCAAGCTGGGTTATTTTGTTTTTATGAAACAGTATTTATTCCACAGGTTAGTCTTACTTCAATAAGTTATTCCTTGTCGATATGAACAAATCAACTTGACTTAAAGTATAATTGGTTTCAATCTTACCTAAAAATGTTTACTTGTTAAATTTCTGGCTTTTGAATTAGAAGGATTTTTTTAAATCAAAATGTTTCGAAACCTTTGAATTCCTAATTTTCATGAATGTCCAACAGCACTCAATCTCACATATGTGTTGTCAGATGAAAAGGTTTTTGTAAAAGTTTAGGTAAAAATCAAAACATGAGAGCATACTGAAGATTTTTAAAGGTTTACCTTTACCCCACCCGTACCATTATTTGTCATAATATAATATCTTATTCAATTTCTTAATAATTTTATTAAGTAATTTGGTTAGCTTTAATTTAATAAATAAATGTTAACTTGTCTTCGCCTTTCTTCCCTCACACTCACACTGCTTCCTCAATTAAATTCCGAAGTGTATACAATTATCGTTTAAGATGACATCATGCATAGCAGCTTTAGTTTCCCACTCTTCAATCTAATCTTTATTTTTGATTTAAGCTATCTGACTAAAGACACGGGAGTAGGAAAAGACACGTGTAAAAAGTAAAAGTAAGAAAAATAAGGTTCTTACTTAATAGTTAACAATAATAAGTCTAAGTTAGTCTAATGGTTATTGGAAGGAGAAGGGGCGAAAGGTGAAAATGAGATAGAGGAGGTTATGCCAGGGCAAAGGTTAATTCCCAAGCTAATAACTTATCCCTTTACTCACTCAAGAACACAACTTTCCTCATTATTAAATATTATTATTACCATCTGTCTCTGCCAAAGGCTGTGGCAGTGTTTACGTGATATTTGTGTTTTCACATCATCATCTTCATAGGAACTAGCTCCGTCCTGTCGATTTTGTCTCATTATGCTTTATAAAGAATTCATAAAGGGATTTCGAAACTTTTTATATCAATTTGTCCTGTTTCTGTTAACTTTGCCTCGTCATATAGAAGTCTCTGTCTCTTTGATTCTGTAGTCTGTGCTGTTGTTAATAATAGCAGCCGAAGCCGAATGGCGACCTTTTTTAAGTCTGGTTATAAATGTACATGCGGTCAGTGGATGGCACTTTTATCATACATCATAATAACCTTCTTCTTGCGGTACTTTAGGTTTCGGTTTCGGTGTCAGTCAACTTGACTTGATAGTACAATATGATATAATGGGACTACCTACTGAACTTTAGGTACGTTCAGGTTTAAAAAGGGTCAAGAGATTATTCATTTCATGATATTTAAATGGCCTTGCCGTCAAAACGGAAATTTTACCCAGATATGGGCAAACTACCATCCCTGAAACCTACCAGCTCTGCTCTGTTACATAGAAAAGGTTTCCTTAAAAGCTATTTTAGCTTGGGTCAAGAAATTTAAAGGGTTGGTCTAAAAGTAACTTTTATTCTTGAATAGCACTGGCTTTATTCAGATTTCGGCATTCTGAGTTCCGTTATTTTTCTCATTGAATGTAACATAATTTTTCAATTTACTGCTTGGCTTAACTTCATTTGGTTTATCGTTACGTAGAGGTTATGTGTGTGAGTAAGCAAGGGTACACATGCAGCAGGCCAGGGAGTGGACAGGAACAATAAGATGACTTTTGTAAAGGTCACTTAGAGCCACGTAGAGAGTACAAAAGATTTCAATAAAATGAATTGTTGGTCCTTTTTCGATAAATAAGCTTCGTCGTAGCGTGTAGCATAATCTATATTGAATAATTGTCGAATCACCATTAACTTTTATTTGCTTCCTTCGACTTTTAAAGCAGAATCTAAAACATAGCGTTTTTGTAAATTTAACTGAGCCACTTGTTATGGATTGAATGGAAGCATTTTTTGCGCAGTTTGGTTAGTAATACAGTAATATTACATTGCTACTTTTGTATGCTATTCGTGAGTTGGAGCATTATTATTTTACGAAAAATGTCCTCCTCTGTCATCCACTTAATCTTTCTATTTTAGTAATTGGGTTCACTTTTATGTTTATCAATGGAAGTGATTACAGTGAAGTTGACTGTCAAGGTAAGAGTAGTTAACGCTCTTACAATAGATGAACGGCTAAGTTTGATAAAACTAGTTTAGGTCAACTTAAAAAACTAAAACATTTATAGTATTAGTTATATGAAAATTAAAAAGTATAAACAGGAAACATTATACATGTAAGGCAGACTGGACATATATTTTATGCGAATGGATAGTTGTGTGAAATATTAAAGCATATTTTATGCTTTGTAATAAAACCATAAAATTGTTTACTAATTTTACTTCTAAGAAACCCGAAAGTCAGACTAGTGTTGTAATGTAATATGCACCGAAAAATAACACATTGGGTAACCCAAAGATCAAGAGGATTAACATTAAAATCATCGTGCCATTTACTATTTATAAACCAATCCAAAATATACCATAGTTTACTGCAGCCAACAGTATACGTATGCCACAGCATTTTTCCTAGGTACTTAGAGGAGGCCTTAAGGGCTTTGGAAGACAAACTCTCCTCGTTTCTTTAGAAATATGAGGTTTAAATCCGTAAATTTAGATCCTAAGCATGTCCTCGTGAACAGTTTTCCTTCATCCCTTCACTACAACTACTTTTCATTATGTTAATTTGCCTCTAATGCAAAAGATTCCCCCTTTCTAGTCATAAATGACATGAAATGACTCTTATGCTCCGTAACTTAAGGAGAGCATCAGCATTTTTCAGGATTTTATCCCTAACCATAGGATAAGATGGTTGCTTGGCTAATGAAGAATAATAATACTGCCTTGCATAACGTATGCAACGTATTCAAAAATGAAGTGCTATGTATAGGCAACAGGGTGTGGCGAAATCCTTTGCCTTATTTTGTTTGCCCTGAAATCTTCCATTAATTTGGCTTCATGTGGTTAGATAAGAGAGTACGTAGAAGAACTACTTTACTTGGATATAAATAGCACCTTTCTCCATTATATTATCCTGAAGAGATTTTCAAGATGAAAGGATGGTAGATGACGTCTGAAGTTGAATGATTAAGCTGTAATTTATTCCGCGTGTAATCTATCTCGTAAACTGCTGGAATATGGAGTGATCTTTTTTGGTTTTGATAGATAGTGTTTGATAGAGATGTGTCGGGATGAAATCATCTGAGAAATTTTTAAGGATCGTAGACATTTTTCTAGCTACAATTTTTATTCCTTCCATTAATAAAATTTGAGAGATTTGTGGAATCAATTACTTCCCATTGGAGATCCGTAATTGTACTAGATTAGTATTTCAGGAGAATTATTCTATTAAATCTGGAAAGTTAATAATGTGGTATGGTAATTTTTTGCAATTTCTATAGTTCGTCTTTTTTTAGTCAAAACTTTCTACAATGAAGTGTGGTTTGTATGGTAATTTTCATTCTTTTTTTAAAAGAGGCTATTGGAAAGAGTGAAGTAGATAGGGGTTTTATTTTACATCCACTAACACCAACTATCCTTGATTAAATGAAGGTTATTCCCATTTTTTTGAAATTTTATCAATAGTTGCATATCTCCTTCATTTTTTGTTTTATTATCTATAATCTGCCCAGCGTAGCCCAGTTATTCTAAACCAAATTATGAGTAGATTGGTAAGGCATATAAATGTTTTTTAACTTGCAAAAATAAACAATCGCGTAATTAAGAGAATCCAGATAGAATCTCAACCGACGTTGTGTTGCACTTTTGATGCATCTCTCCCTCCCACTTACTCCCCTTCTATTTGTTGTTATTAGGGTTGTTTCTATATTTACATTATTCTCTGCGTACACAAAACATGTAGTCGAGTAACTTTTATCACTCCCACTATCTATATGATTGTCGGCTGATTTTAATCAAAAACAAATTAGCTAATTGCTAGTCGCAAAGTACGCGTTACTCCTACCACTAAAATAGAATCCTATCACAATATTTCTTATGCATCCATATAAAAAGAACAAGTTTGGCGTGTGTCTGTAAAATTACTGGGAATTTGCAACCAAAAGGCCCATTGTACATATAAACAAGGATATGAAGTATGTTAGGACTTCGTCCGCTTAATTTAATACAACTATGTGGGTTTAGTTACTCCGTCGAGAATTGCGTCAGTCAGAATGTTTGGTAAAGTAATTTGTTGTTTCATTGTTAAAGGAAATATCTAGAGTTCGCCAGAATCTTCGATAAATGCAATGACCTTATGCATGTACCTTGCTTCATAAGTAATGCTTTCAAGGGTTCGCTGTATACTAACTATTTGTCGATTAGTTCATTAGCCGAGGTCATCTCTTACTCTTGAGCCTTGGGTTAAGTTAGCGATTGAAGCATTGAGCATTATCAAATCTACGAAACCCGACAACTGGTGGTCGGCCTGCAATTTAGAATTGGGCTATGGAAAGTTAAACTTACTTTGTTGATTAGGTTAGTTCTTCGGAATGGGAAAGCAACATGATTTTTATAAGGCAATACTGTGTCGTATTGAGCTTAAAACCTTATTTGGGTTTGCTCACTACTTTATTTCCAGATTTAGTAGTAAGTTGTCTGATTTTAGTATGTTTGACCAACTTTTACGGATTATTATGATTACAATAAAAAAATTACCCCAAAATAAAATGTCGTTTTCAAGTTTAACAAACGTCAAATTATTATTAGTTTCATACCGTTTTTTCTTACTCTTTGACGATTAAATTTAGTGATACATGTAAATAGATTTTGTGGTTGAAGGGCATACTAAAAAATTGGTACTTCTCATCTCACCCAGTTGCTACCCTAGGTTTACTACTACTCACAGCTAAAATTTAATCTTCTAAAGCAAAATTCTAAACCTGCTAATATAACGTAGCTGGTAACAGCAGTTGCCATTTCGTTAATGGTTTCCCTACATGAGATCAGTGGCCGACTTATTATTAGTTTATAAAGTAAAGTAGGTGTAGTCGTAGTCTTTCTTTCCTTCTTCGCCATCCTTGAGGTTCATTCAAAATCCATACAAGAAACGGTTCTAGTTCTAGGGCAAAAATTAAGCATTGTTGAAACCCACAAATGAACCTAATGGTTTATAAAAGCAGTATAATGTGGCTAGTTTTGCTTAACCATCAATAGATAAGTAGTTAAGTAAAGCCCTGTTGATCTACGTACATGCATAATAATCACACTTAAAACCAGTAAAAAACCGCTACTCCTTCTACTACTACTTCTATAACAAATTAAATCTTTACTAACCATCAAGAAGCGTTAACTCCATATCTACAACTACTGCAAGGCTTATAGAGATGCGTGAGTGGTCATGCGAATCATTTCTTAAGTTCCTGTAACAAAACGGGTCTTTGCGTCTTTTGATACGCCAAGTAAAAAAGGGGTTGGTTTCTTCTTTCATTCTCTTCCTTTATTGTTGATTGTTTGTTCGTAATTCTTTTTAACTACGCGTTCATCGCTTTCTGTATCTCTTCAGTTCAGATGGATTTTCTTAAAGCAGCACAGCAACGGCTTCTAAGACAGATACTTACTGTGGCTTTAAGTTAAATGGGATGATGATAACCTAGATATTTTTTCCTGTAATGGTTGGCGAGGGAGGAGAATGATATGAGAGGAATGAATGAGCTGTATTTGATTTATTGACACAAGAAAGGTTTAGGCCGATTCTTTCATGCTTATTTTCCTAATTCCTACTACTACTACTGAACATTAGCGTACATGTCACGATCATATCTAGCTTTGTTGACTATGAGTCCCCCTTCTCACTAAGAAAATAATGCAGAATTTAAAATTGTTATTTTCCGTTTATGTGTAAGGATATTTTTTTAAATTTGGGAACATTGAAGATTTATAAGTTGGTATGTTTTATGATTTCGATGTGTGGTTAAAACTACGTGGTAATGTAGGAGGGAGTCATGCAGAAGTTAGTGTCGCTCGGCTGAGGTGAAGTTTAGTTTATGGTGTACAAAAATGGAATTGGTCTTGTCCTTCTCCCTCATGATAAACTGAAGCTGAAAGCTGTTGTTTAAAACAAAATCTTATTTATTTTAGTAACTCCTTACTACTTATTACTCCACGTTTACAAACCTAAACTCTGAATAAGATCTTGAAGTCCGCAGAAATTCGCTGTATAATTTGTTTTATTATTCGTGAGAAATAATAATCACAACAGTCATTATACCTTTCTTGAAGATTTCTGCCTACTATTGACTATGCATAAAACGTGAAGAAGTTTCCCAGCTGCAGATTCATTGATTAAAAATTCACTGCCCAGTTTTTTAGCACTTCCCCGTTGCATTTCATGACTCTGAATTGACATTTAAATAAAGTTAGTAAGTTTAGCAAAAAGCGGTTGAAACGTAAGGGAGACTAAAGAGAATGCATTGCACTTCCGGCAGTATTATTTGCCCAAGGGTATTTCATTCATAAATCCATTCATCTATCTGTAACAATAACACACAGCAACAAGTTCTCTGTTCTTTACTACTACGTACCTTCTTCTTAATTCCCATTGCCTATTGTATTCTGTTTCCCATTACTTCGATAAAAAAAATACAACCAAGAAATAAACCCACACATTTCGTTGTGTCTTTCTGGTAGTAGTTAGTGGCAAATAGTAAAAATAACTACGTATATGGACGGTATTAAGTTGTTGCTGTTTAGAAAAAAGTAGGTTAAAGCCCCAATTGAGTTCAGGATCGTATACTACTTGCGATTCCCTATGGATCGAGGCAATTTATGAGTCTACTGCAGCTGCGGCTGTCAGTCGGTATCTGTATGCTACGGACGGTGAGAGAAATATGCTTATTTAGATTTTCAAAGCCGTGCTTTATTGTAACTGTACTTTGGATGTGTTTGTGTGAATTGTGGACGTCAAATCTAATAGAATGCAGAGAAGACGGTGGTGAGGTTTGTTCCCGTTCATCGTTCAATTTTTATCTTTATTGCTCTACCTTTTTATGACATCAACATCGGTTGGTCGGCTGTAGGTGATAATTACCGGGATTAATAGTTATTTTCTTAGTGGAATTAGACCACGGATTCGGATGTTTTATGAATAAAATAGCTCAACTTTACCATTTTAATTGTACCTTTTTCATCCCACGTTCCATGGTCTACGTACTATATTTTTCATGCTAAAACTTTTCATTGATTCGTACTAAATTAGCTACCGAGCCTTTCAACCAGGCAGTAGGAGTAAACCGGCGGAATGATCATTTCTATTGTTTATGTTCACAAAGGGAACTAAATCCCAGGATCTATCTAGAGAGAAAAAGAACTAGAGGCTAAAATTACCTCCACAAAACACCCTACATTATATAAACAAGGGAGTCAATCTAACTAACAGGATCTATCTAGTAGAGAAGGCTACGCTAGCCAGCCAGTCGGTGTTCTATCGATGAGTAATTTTTCTGAATAGATTGAGCACTCTTGCCAAAATAAATTCTTATGGGCGCAGCGCAAGTCTCTCTAGTGGTTCAGCTTTCATGATGGTAAAAAGCCATTAAAAACTATACATGTATCTTATATCCCTCTGCATACATCGCTATCGCCATTTCAGTTACTTTTAAATGTTCCTGTCATCCCAACTCTGAAGGGAGAAGTTTCTTTGTCGGACGTCTTATAAATATTTCAAATCGAAACAACAATTCTTTCAGAATCTACTGTCAGTATCCTTCTTTCTTGTCCATTCCACTTTCAACAGACTTTAGGGCAGACCTTGTTTTTCTTTCGCATGAGTTACCTCCTTGAAGATCTTGGAGTAAATATCCTAAGTACTGCTACAAGAAACGATCAGTTAATTTAAAGAAAGATAGAAACTTCCATAGTTTGGTAAAGCTTGGGGCGAGGAGGATGAGGATTAATAGAATAACGAGAAGAAATTGACTTGTTGCAGATTCCTCTGTGGATACTTACTAGTAGGATTAGGATTTGGTAGTTAACATCCAATATTACATTTCACTTCGAACTTTCATTTCGCCGGAACACTCCGTCGGAGTTGCCCGATACGGGTAGTTAGGAAAGGAGGATGTAGTAAGTAAGTAGGTAGCCTTGTTTGTAGTAAGTCGGAGATTACTATAGGAGTAGCGTGAGCGAACTGATATAGAAATACAGAAATATGTTTATATCGTTCAGGATATATTACATTACATTAGAATATAAAGAAATAAGTTAAAAGAAGATGAACACGAGCCAAAAAATTATATTTTAACTTAGGGTTTTTCCTGCCGGGGCATTTTTTGAAAGGAATAAATAAAATTAATTATTTATAATGCTCTAAAAATGGCTGTTCCATTAAAATTTTGTTTTAAATAAGTAAATTTATTGGAAGGATAGAAAATTATAAAGGCTTAATTAACCGATTGTTCTACGTTAGCCTAGCAAAACCTATAAAATGACTCTCCACGTCCATGCTGAGATGATACAACTTTACTCATAATGTTCAGCCTTTTTTTACCGTATCCCTATCACGTCATCTTTAAAGATGGATTGAGACATTAAGATAAAAATAAAATAGCATGAATTGTGAATAAAAGTTTAGTTTTCCCTTGTCTCTTGATTCTTTATACATCTCTTCCTGTTTAGTTAGTTTCGTTTCGTTTCCAAAAAGACAGGTTTAGTTGTCGTCATTATATTTTTATTATTATCTCTGTCTTGTCGTCATCCTCTAATGTCTCTCTGGTTTAAGACTTTTTTTACATAAACCTCTGTTAACTCCATTCTCTTGAGCGATTGAGATGGATAGGGATAAGGAATGTTGACTGAAATCTGAAATAAATGGAAGACAAGGTTGAGATTTAGTACGGAACAAGTTTGCCATTCACATTTACTCTTTTTTATTATCATCACTCCCATCCAATCGCTGATCGTGTTACGGGATTTATTTATTTTATTTTTTATCCCTCCAAAACTGATCTAACTTGCAGAAAAAGAGTATCGTCTCTCAAACACAGACATGTGAATGTGAGTGAAGCTTGCGTAGAATTTTTAGCAGAAGAATTCCATGCAAATCCCTCACTAAGTCTGTCTTCTCATGGTAAACGGGGTTGTATTTTAAATCTTTAAGAAGTCGATAACTGTCTGTCAGGTCGGACACTTTTTTTGCCAAGAGCCTCAGCCAAGCCGTTTTCTAGACTGAGTTTACTTTCCTCTAGAAATACAAGTAGGATGGGCCTTTTATTTAGCCAATTTCAGACAAGCCAAGTAATTATAGCTCCAAGGTCAACGTTAAAAATAACGACGAATTAAAATGCACTAAATTAAGTGAATTAAAGGCCTTAGAGGTAATTTTTTTAAATCCGCTTGTACCATCACTAATCAGCGTAAATGTTGCAAAAGATACTCCAACGCATTTATTACAGTTGTAATTCGAGTGGGGATTTTTTGGTTCATCTTAAATGAAAACTAGAAAAGTGATGAATTTTAGGATGGAAAGTGAATGGAGAATTATTCTAAGGGATGGGTACTATTAAGAGCAAACATAACTGGAAAATCAAAGAATCCTTACATTCTATTTATAGCAATATTCCTCTAAAAATAGAACTACCTTCCTTAATCACCAAAGATTTCTTGTGGATTGCACCAATCTTTATCTTGGCTTTCCCAATTCGACAAAGATTGATAGAAATCTAAAAAGTATAATACAAATCCTTTCAAACCCTCTTCTAGTTTCTCTCTATCCTTGAGTTGATGTGCAGAAGGGCCAAGGGAATTTATTATTAATGGATGCCAAGTAATATCCCGTGGTGGAGAACTTGATAGATGAATTTAAAATAATTTCATCAAATCATCTCACATGGAGCAAGATATGAAATCGCAATTATTGCATTTCTTTCCAATTCCATCCATGCAACTGACGATCAGCTCAATTCTATTGTTCAGCTTGGGGAGATTTTTATCGGAAGTTGGGTTGAAAAATTATTTTTTCATTATTACCGTCTTTAAGGTACTTTACCCTGGTATGTTGATAGAACCTTGCATATATGTCTGTGCATATATGTTAAGACCAAAAAAGACCCAGATAAAGTTAAGTTGGAGTTTACAAGATTTCATCATCACGAAGCAAAAGTTTCTACCTTATTGCCCTTTGTTCTCTAGTCTCCCTCTTAGAAGAGAAAGAAGAGGTACTTATCGATTGTAATAAAAATAGGCTACATCCATCCATCTAGATCGATCAATGAGTTCTTATCTGTATGTAATTATGCATTGTGTACGTACTCGTACTAGGTTCATTTGCTAGTTTTTGGTTTTTACCATTTAAGTTTAAACGGTTGATTTCAAAAGTACTTGATTAAAGGGTGTGTTAGATGACGAAAGTTTAAGTTTTACCTTCGTATATGCAATTATGATTACATTTTGACTTTTATTAAAGCCATATTTATGCACGGGAGAATATTCGTTTACACTTCAGTAATTGCAGTGTATTATTTTTACGAAATTAATAAGTAATTTGAGTATACAATTGGCCTTCAATTCCCTAATCCATTGAGAGAAGATAATAGAACCCAAAACCTAGGAAAAGTATTTATGACCTTAGCCGTTTCCCGTGTAGATTTCGTTCACTCATTGACTAATTCCAATCTAATCCTTGGCTTTTCTTCTCTCCAAGCGCGCATTATCCCAATGTAAATTGTAATTACATTATTTATTACTCGTAGGCTTAAAATAAACAGAGTTGCAGTTGGAATTTAGTTGTTTTTTCTCTGCAAATACTAGTAGATATAATTAAAAGACGGCTTGTACGGTTGGCGATGATTCTGATATTTAAGGTTTACAGAATGAAGCATTAGCGTGGTTAGTAATATACATTGAGTCTTTATGTGCAAAACTGAGCGTTTCTAGAACGCATGAATCTGCAAAAAGTTTGTCCTATAATTTATTGTTTCACAATGGTTTTATCTAATCCATTCTAACTTTGAATGGAATGGATTGGCCCGACTGTACTTGTTTTAGTTCGTGCTCTATTCTATACTATTTTATTTTATATCCTCGTTGACTTTTGGTATCGTGTTTCGTTCGTTGTGTTAAAGTCAGAATGATTCCAAATGGGTGTTGAAAGTAGGCGTGATTTCTGTCGTCTCATTTCTGTCCTCTCTCAGTCGATTTGATGATGCTTGCGTTTTTCCAAATGGCAAAAATTGGTCATTTTGAACAAAATTGCCCACAATGGAAAGCGTTTTCAGATTATACTATAAGCGCAGATAGTTTCAGTTCAATGAACAGATTGATAAAAGCGTTTAGCAATGTTTGCCATAATAAAGTATGCATTTTTTTAGGATTTGTGTGTCGCTGTCGTTGGATAGGCATTCGTTATCCACTTGACGTTGAGAACTCCCTATGACTTTAGTTGATTTGGGGTTAAATTCTAAATCAACAGCGCAGTTAATGGCTCTCTCCAAATTATGTAAATGATTGTTGGATGTACGTATATTTCTAGACAGTGAGTCATTTTCCCGTTGCTCTTAATTGGCAATTTATTTAATTTGGATCGTGGAATTCGTGGAATGAAAAGGTTAGAGTTTAAGGTTGATCGAGTTGAATAAATTTCCAAGGAGTTCATAGAAAATATTTTATGGGAATTTCTTCCATTTCAATTAAAGCTCGTTTGCTAAATAAGCCACGTTATCTTAGGTGTAAGTTTAGTGAGGAAAGTTGCAATGCAGTACAACATTTAGCATCCAAAAAGAGTGTACATTCTATTTTAGTCTAGAGAAGTAACCTCATCTGCCTCCTTGATGGATTTAATGAGGTCCGAGCGTGACATCAGAGCACGAATAAAAATGTACGCCACTACTCTATCTTTACTACTATAAGTATACTGTATATCTTCAAATAAGATCCTCAGTCTAATAGCAGCCGCTATTCATTAGTAGCCCCGTTTAATATATTTTAATCCAGCTTCAAAACTCTGAATTTTTTAATACCCCAGGATGTTTACTACTCTAATGTTAACGGTATCTATCTGATGGGATTTTGCCTAACGGCTATAACAACTGTTGTAAAGAATCTCTTGTACCGATGCGATGGTAATCAGGATTATTTATATTTATTGGTGTTAGTTTTACCATGTATTACATTTGGATGTTTAAATTGATGCGAACAAAGAATAGACGAACTTAATGGGACTCCTGAAGAGAATTTGACTCGATTGA
>JAQFZX010003045.1:0-14631 GCA_034682405.1 Hydroisotoma schaefferi | reverse complement strand
TGAAAAAAAGTAGTTTTTAACATGGGGTTCTTATGGGTGACCTGTGACCGTTGCTAAACTACTCCGGACCCTTAACAAGGCATTGAGCGTTGCTTTAGCAGTATCATACCGGCTATTTCCAGGGGTACGAGAGGTCAGACGAAAAAATTGAATAAGCATGCCATTTAAACAACAGTAGCTTTACTTTACTATTGTACATTATGAGTACCATGTGCGCGACGGGTGTTATTTTTAACATGAGAATTAGACCGCTGAAAAAAGCATCTTTGCAATTTTTTTTTACTATCCAGACTTCATAGGTTAAAGTCGATCCTTGGTGGATGGAAACGTTGTCTTAATTTCAGAGCTGAATCCAATTGTATAAAACGCTAATGACTTTTGACCACTGACATGGTTAAAACTTGATATCTGTCTTGATACCGGACATGAAACATTTGGACCATGAGCTAATCATGAGAGAGACACATGGAAAGCTTTCTTGTTAATCATCAAGCAATGTTTTTAAAATAACCCTTCCTTAATTACAGCTTCTGTCAGAAAGATTATAATGATACTTGTAAAGCGAGATGTAGTATACTTAACTAAAAGAACATTGATAACCGAATAGTAGAGACATTTTATCAGCGAAGGATTCGTATAAATTGTAGATATAAGGGGGTGAAGGTGCAAAGTAACTGGATAAAGTTCCAAATTTCGTCATTCTGGACTGGAACCAACGGCTAGATTATAACCCCATTGAAAAAATGTACTACTTCATTTTAGTCGTATATTTTCTTCGAAATAAGGTGACAAAAGTCACAAATTATTCTAATTAATTATCTCCCATTTAAAATGGATGACGCAATGATATAGTGAACTGGATATTTAGGTTAGGTTCCGATGGAAAGTGACCATGCGGCTTGGTTGACATTCGACTTTGTCCCAAAGATACGAAATTCACTGGATGATAATCGCGTGCTAGCTAATAAATGATTGATTGCCTTTCCCTATCGTTCATACAACTGGTCGGTTACTATAATACTTGGATAGTTGTCATAATGAAGTTTAAATAAAGGTTCCAATATAGAGATTGGGTAAAATATTGTATCAAGGCGAAATAAATGGATGCACGCTTAAAGCTCTGAATTAGTCAATATAATTAATTTGTTGAGTTATATTATTATTTCTTAGGATGTGCGACTTTATAGTTGAACCCTGAATCGCCCGTAGAGTTCTGGAGCTTTTACCAATCCAACCAAAGTCCACCTATATAAAATGTAGGTTACTTGCATGCTAGTGGCACGTTTATTGATTGCATGAATTTAGTTTTGGATTGATAAGAGTCGGATCATAGCTAGAGAGAACATTTCAACTTATGCATAGCTTATTGTACTCTAAATATGGCTTAAAGGTGGACTAATCGAGTATTTCCTCAACTAAACGCCAATCCTGCACGAGAGTTTGTGCATTGCCGGATTGGTATCAGTAATTGAAAATTCGATGATGAGATGTGTGAATTAGGGCAGAGGCAACATTTCCGCATCTATTTTTTTGGTCTAGATATAATTAATAAAACAATAATTAATTATTATTTTTAAGTTGTCATTAATCTACTTTGAGCAGAAGGTAAAGTAGGATCATATTTACTTCCAAATTGAAACTACGTACTACAACTTGCTTCAATTGCTTTAAGATACCGACAACCAGTCATTAATGGTATTGTGTTTTGAAGAAACAATACAATTTGTTCATAGTCCATGCTTTATCCGGCATTGATGATTCCATAAAACTTATTTCATCGAATATAACCTACCTAGGTACCTCACTCCTACTTGAGCCTCGATTACGATAAGCAGGCGAGGAAGTTTGTTTACTTCTAAAAATTCAAGTTATTGAGCAAGGTTATGATGCATTGATAGCTGTCCACGACCCCAAAGCATGATTCCATGAAAAAAAACCTTGGGGAACAAAGTCTAATTTTTTAGAAAGAAGACTGGAGTAATCTTAGCCCATGCCTTCATTTATACAGCCGTAACTCAACCAAATCATACTAAAGCTCTTCAGAATGGAACACAACTTCTACTGATTTATCAGATTTGCAAAAGGGATATGAGTCATAAAAGCAAGGAACCTGAGCCTGGGAAAATACCAGGAACATAATGGCTTATTATTGTTATTCATGCAAGTAGGGTAGGATATAAGTAATAATTGAAATTCTCACCAGAAATGCCTTAACAATCAGAAGGAAAGTCTGGAACACGGCGGAAGTACTTTGTTATAAAAAATATTGACGATTACAAGCTTTTCAATTATAAAACTGGTCTATCTTGTTAAATCCAAACTCATAGCATTCATGCTTGATTAAGCATCATTTCCACTGAGTTGTAATTAACATGTAATACTATAAGCATACATGCATGGATCGCAATCACAATAATAGAAATGATCATGAAACGTGTAAAAACTGCGTTCAAAATTAATTTCTAAGATCTCGATCTCATAATTAATACTTTGTTTCCCTCTCTCTAATAGGAACGCTGCTCACGCTTGCCACAGTAATCCTCGGGGGAGTGGTTCTCGTCCTTGGGGGAGTAACAGTTGGAATCCTAATTCTAGCATTCCTAGGTTACTTTACCACATCCCAAGTCTACTCGTTGTTCACAGGAGGATCTGATATTAAAGATCTCTTACGAAAACTGCCAATTATCGGAGACTGGATCCCTCAATCAAGACAACCAAAGGCTCATGAAATACCAATTTTATCGCACATGGGAAATGGGACTGTCCACAGGATTCCTAACGGATACACGACTGCCTCTTCACCCTATAACAATCATGAAAATGAAATAATTGAAGAGTCCGATGAGGAGCATTTGTTAGCCGGAAATAAGGAGGAAGATGACGAAGACGAGGGTCACGTTGACGAGCCGTCTGAAGAGGATGACCCGTCCTATAAAGAACAAACTCATGAAGAGGTCGGAATCGAAAGTGAGAAGACGTTACTTGAAGACAGTCAAACTTTCGAAAACGCTCCTGACAGCGTTACAAATAGCAAAGTAACCAGCTTGGAAACCGCACCAGTCTCAGATTCAGATTTCGAATCAGCAGAGGACTTAACCACACCTCAAGCTCCTCAGGGAACTATTGAGAATAGCCTTGCTCAAGCAGATTAAAAGATCTATTTATACCTCGTACAATAATACTTAATAGCAAGTTATTACTTATTCCAATAACTTAAAAGGAGGAACATGGTTATTGTGTCATTTTTGTTACATATTGTTTAGCATAGGTGTTAAAAACTGATATCATTCATAATTAATTAGTAGTTGCTCTCCTTGGGTAGTAAAACTACAAAAGATTAACAAGGAAGTTGGCTTGTAGTATTGTGTAGTTAAAAGCGGTCCATACTTTTTGTTAAAAAGGGAGAAACTGTCATTCTAAAACTTTGTTCAGGATTGGATTTCCCTGTTATTTATTAATTTACTGAAACTGCTCAATTCAATCATTACATTGGACGTGTTGGGCATTTTCATCCACTTTGCCTTCACTAACGATAAAGATTCATATAAAAGCTATTAAGTTTAGGTTCGTTTATTTATCTTGCTGAGCTGTTATTATTGGTAATGTATGGATGCCTGTGATTAGCTTAAGCATTAGTAGTAGTATGACGTTTGATCGTTTATAAAAACTCGGCTATTTCTAGATACTTTCTACCATGAACTTCATTTGTACAAATTACATGTTCCTTGTCTCGCAATTTAGCATATATAAATATCTATTCTTGAGATTATCACGGTGTAATTATTAAAAATGAAAAAAGAGCTTGAGATGTGTAAGATTGATTGTTCAAACATTTACGTTTTGTTTATTTGCCATTCCATTTGTTTTTAATAAATTACTGGAGCATTTGTATTCGCTGGCAATTAGAAATAGTCGTATGATTTTTACAGACAATTAATTTGATTTTGGGTTGAACGATAGGACGAGAAACCTTCCCCGAAAATTATTATAAAGCTTCCTGACATTGAAAGGGAGGATTGTGGGGTTTTGGTCATAAGTTTTGATTCGTCAAGTTATAAATGGCGATTATGTAAGCAACAGATATAAAACTCTAAAAAATGTCTAATCTATAGATTATGATCCATGGGATGACCATATTCTAAGATGCCAATAAATTCATGTTTATGCGTAGTAAACTGTAGTGAACTGGGAATATTGTAGATTAATTATTAAAATAATTGAATCTTAATCTGTACATGCCTTGAACTTTATCTTTATTCAGTACGATATTATAAGAAAATAGTAATAATCTGCTTCAAGTTTGCATTTGAAATGAAAAAGTCTGTTTTACTGAAAAAATTCTTATGGTTGATTATAAATTACTTGCTATACAGTCAAGAACTGAGCTTGCTGATTGTATCAATAAATGAACGGCTTAGATAAGATATGTCCATCCATATTCTGTATGGGTCAACAACAGAAGATGAAGAATAATGAACAATAGTTATAATAAAAGTAATATATGGGAAAGGGCAAGAATCCCAAAATGATGAATGGTAGCGAGTCCAATCATAAGTTAAGTAATGTTTACTGGTAATATACTTTCTATTCCTTGCTAACATGAATGAAAGACTGACTTCACGTAAGAATAAAATTTCTTTAAAACTCAAGCGCCTACTTGTTGGTTGTTACGTGCATTTTTATTAAATATCCAAAGTTATAATTTGTAAGGAAAATCCATACTGAGTGACTCTGCTTTTAACTAAGAAATTCATTTTAAATATGTGCTTCGTTGACACTGAATTTGTTTAATGAACTAAGGAATGATTGATGTTGGTGATCAAAAGACCTCTCCAGAAAGTAACCAGTTACACAGAAAAATAATCTCTACAAGTTAGCTTACAAAATAATGGAAACGAAAACGACAGTCAATCTGATTATAAGATTAGTGGAGTTTAACGAACCATTAAGGTTACGCGATGATTCGTTTCATATTCTAAATTAGTCATGCATCAAACTGATTAAATAACTTATATATCACGTAAAAGATCATAAGTCAAAGGCGAATGATACCGATACCACACACCCTACAGATATCATTGATAGTGGTGTAAGAATGAGGTAAGGAATGGTGTGATTTGAATCTGTACTTGATTTCAAGTCCATCCACAGATTTTACACAGATACGATACGAACATATTTACTCTACCTTTTCGAAATGCCAGAAGTCTACTTCTATGTCTACATTTTTCTCTTTATGAAACCTATAACATTTAGGTAAATCATAACGGATTTCAGCTAAAACGCTCCCCTCAACATTGCATCCGAATTCCGCTTCAGGAGAAGAAAGCTTCTTCTTGAAAAAAGATCTCGTTGATGTCTTATGAAGGGTGAATACATGTCCTCCAGGTTTTACCAATTGGATAGCTCTTTTCAAAAAGCCATAATCAGCCCCAGCGTTGCTTTTGGTCCCGAAAGGAGGATTCATTATTACCTATTGAAAACAAAGGTTACATACTTTTAACTAACCAAGGATAACAAAGCACGTTAACAATACCAAAACTGGATGACTCACCATATCAAAAAATGAGTCAAACCTTGAACAAACATCCCCTTTGGAACTTTCACCTTCACTTTTAGCGTTTGTTTCGACTCGGCATTGAATAAATTGTACAAGACTACCTCCTCCTTCATCCTCATCTTCTAAAATTGCTTGGACATTACTACTAGCTACTTCTAAGGCATCCGGATCCACTTCGAAACCATAAACTAAAGATGCTCCAATCATCACTGCTCCGATGGACAATACCCCACAGCCACACCCTAAGTCACATACCACTCCACCTGAAAACAAATATCACTCATCAAATTAATGAGTCCTTCAAATATAAAGGATGAAACCCATACTCAAGCTTTCAAAATACCTTCAATAAATTCTTGCGCTGAATAAAGCATTCTTGCAGCAACATGAGCCGAAGTCGCATACTGTTCCAAAGCGACTTTAGGTCTTGCAAAATCTTCACACTGGGTCAACCAGCACTCGAGCTCCTTTAGCTTCATCTTTATAATTTTTGCTATACTAAACTAACTTACTAACTAAAACTACAAAAACGTAGTTTTCGTGTACAAAATTAATAAAAACTCAACCAGTCTCTGCCTACCTTACTTGGAATGATTCTAAATAGTCTATAATTCTTTCCCGTCCGCAGACATATTTTTACAAAAATAAAAAATGGAATTCAGTACAAGCGTATATACTTTACACAATAAAAGCGTTTATTTTTCAACTTTTACAGCAGCAGAAGTCGAAATAGGGACGGTCGGAAGCGTCGTAGTTGGAAGCGTTGCAGTTCCAGCTTCAGGGGGTGTGTCAATCCGGGGTAGGACAGGAAGTATGGAATTACCAAAATGGGAATCTTGGGCGACGAAGAATCCAAAACTGGTTACATTGGCGTGTTGAAGTATTTGCATCGCCGATCGCTGCGCTGGGGACATATGCACGTCGCTGCTGAACGCTTGAGCCCCCACCTATATAAAAAAATGCATTTAACAAACATTAAAAAAAGCTCAGAAAGAAACATCGATTTTATACCGTATTACCCGAAATAATACCACAGGGCCAAAAATTAGAAATTGCATTAACATGGACAAGATAGGGCAAATTGAAACATTTAACATGGAAAGGTAGGGGGGCATTATACCAGGGGTGCATTATTTCAAGAAATACGGTAATATTCCTTAAAAAAAAGTATAGTATAGTACCCCGGGGTTGAAATGGCTTGCGGACGCTGGAGAAGGTTGGGACGCTGAAGCGTATCCGATCCCGAGTGACGCTGCCGCTCCGTCTTTTAGCAATTTACTTTTAGCCCTTTGAATATCCTCAAGAACCTTACGACTTTGTTCTGATGACATTTTTTTACAAACATCTCAAACTTTTAGAGTTTTTTTAAAAAAATTAAAAAGTGCATACAGTTTTGGAATTTTCATGGAAAATATACGTTTAAAAAAATAACTTAAATTTTGATATGGAATGACCAACTTTTTCACACTATTCTTGAGTTCAAAAATAATCGGTTTTTTATACGAACAACGAGGTAAAATTTTATGGAAATGTGGACGATTTTATGCTTCTTTATATGCTTGAAATGTGAGTTTGAGTTCCCCTCGTTATTCCTGGGATTCTTCCAATCTCATCGCACAAAAAGTGCGTATGTTTGACGGGGAATTATTTTGGAGGGGGAATTATTTTAGGGGGGGGGGAGGGAAATTATTTTTTCGGGGACTTAAAATGCATGAAAAAGCTTTAAAAAAAGGTCCGAAAGGGTTCGAAATGGTTTTAATAGTTTTAGACTATTCGAAATAGAACATTTTGTTTAAATGGAGTTAGTAAAGTTAAATGAAGTGTGACCATATTTCGAACTTTTTTGGAATTCTGGAGCATTATAAATTTGGTAGACGCTATAAAGTATAAAGTATGAAATAAAAACGCTATAATTTATGATTTAATTTAGGATTATTGACATTTTGGAATTGATTTTGGAATGAAGTTCAAGCATGCTTTATTTTTGTGCATGGGTTTCTTGATTATGAGTTTATAGGTAAGTTTAATGATTTTTCACCTAAATGAATAGACAATGTAATATGCAATGCTTTCACTGTCGGATAAGTGCCAGTCCGAAATTAAAAGTAAGATTTACAAAATCAGACCAACTTTGCAAGCTGGTTTATCCCACGATATGTATGAAAGAATATAAGTGGTAGGAGGCTGATCATGATCATGAAGCTACACACACATGCATCTTCTTGGATTATTTTGTGAAGTGTTTAAGATTATTGTCATAAAAATACGGGTAGTTCCTCCGGTATAGCTTTAAGGATACCTTAGTAGTAGTACCTGCATGTAGTGTCATTGTTCTTTTAGGAAAGACATATTTAAGAAGTTATGGAACTTCCGTGAGTTTCAGTTTGATTGAATGAAGCAGTAATAACTATTTACTGCAGGTCGTTTAGGCAAAGGTAAGACTTACAATTATGTAAGTACCCATAAAGTTCAAAGGGTTCGTTGTGAATGTGATGCACCACTGCACCTATGATATTTTGTGTCGATTCTAAAATACAAAGGCTATGGAGTGGGCCCTTAACGGTAGTTTAAATCGGAAACCCTGCATTGTATTGTACCGTAACCGTTTGTTTCGCTCTTTTATTCCTGCTAAACTTAGCATTAATGCATATGTAACTAAGTTAGGCCGAGTACATGTTGTTTAATAGATTAAGTGGAGATATGAATTGGATTTTAAGGTTCATACATTTACGGAAAGAAGGGCTGGTACAATTTCAAAGTCAATCTTATGGCATTTTCATCACCACAACGCTTGCATTATCGTACTTTTGTTGAGTTCAGATCTTCGGTAATTATATCATGCTTAACAAATACACACTACGCTGCAAGTTAATATTAGGGTGGGTTGGGATGGTTCAGAACTTTTATCTTATCATTGGACTGTCCGTAAAGACAAAAGGGAACTTCCACAGATTGACCGATTATCTTTATCTGTGCTACTTGCTAAATAACACACATATAACTTTGGAATCCCCAAAATTGTTTTTCCAATAGAAAAATCCAATCAATCATCCCTAACAAGAACAATACCTTATCACAATTTTTTTTAACGGAGGTTGCAAATTAAATTATGAATCAATTAGGTGGATCTGTCACTCACTTTTATCAACAATTAAATAAACCATTCTCCCGTAAGCGTCCATCTTATGCAAACTGATTTCCTACCATTCATCAGTTGACCGTGCAGCCGAGCTATTATTTATTTGAAACCCCTTCCGTGTAGTATTATAAAATGAAACTTTTAGTGTGCGGAATACTTTTTGCTCTCGTGGCCCTTGGGAACTGCGCTGGTTAGTAATTAGACTCAGGCATTGCATAGTCTAAATGTGTCATATATTGTACAGTTGTGCTAACAGACCTTATACTTACTCCCACAGGTTCCATCAAATTTGCCCCATATTATGACGTATGAATTTAATTTATTTAAATAACCACACGTCTATATTCATTCCATTCACTTATCATTGTCTGACCATGGTCCATTCGTTTTGGCATATTTTTGTAGACGTTTTTGAAAGACAGGTCCAATCTGCTGGAGATAGCTTTGGCCACGAATCAAGTAAATTATCATCTAGCCTTCGCCCTCGGAGGTTCATTAGGATGTGTTCCAACATGGGGTGCAGAGTATGCCATAGATGACCCGGTGATCCTTGGTCCTATTAAGGCTGTACAGCAACTTGGAGGAGAGATGATTGTCGCCACAGGTGAGTTTTATAAGAAAACTAGACAGCTAACGAAGACTTTACTAGAGTTAAATGCATCGTTTTGTTAATTCATATAGGAGGAGCCCTTGGTCCATACTTGGAACACAGCTGCACTACAGTAGAATCCCTCGTCAATGCTTATAAAATTGTTTTAGATACAGTAGGCACAACTCATCTTGACGTTGACGTTGAGACCTCAATTAACTTTGATATAATGAACAAGGCTTTAGCCCAGTTACAGAAAGATAGACCTGACGTTACGCTAACTTTCACCCTCATGGTCCAAGGTGAGGACTACGGAGTAACTCCTGCATTAGGGGTCGACCTGCTCAAGCACGCTAAAGCAAACGGTGTTCGGGTTGATATCGTCAACATCATGACCATGGAATATCCCAAGATCAGCGCTGATTTTGGCGATTCATGTATCAATGCGGCTATCGCAACAATGGGCCAATTGAAGGAAATTTACCCTGAGAAGAGCAGCGAACAATTAAAAGCCATGATTGGCATTACTCCAATGATCGGTAGAAATTTTAATGGACAAACCTTTGAGCTGTCGCATGCCAGGAAAGTGGCTGACTGGGCTCAATTGAATAACATCGGACTTTTGGCATTTTGGTCAATCGAACGAGATAATTCCGGCTGCTCTGGCACCGTTTCCCCATATTGTAGTGGAGTTGCCCAGAATAGATTTGATTTCACCAAAGTTTTCCAGAATTTCAACTGAGCAACATAAGTATACTTATCTGAAGGGTTTTACTAATCTATGATTATCTGATTGTGATCGTACCAGCAGATTGATATTTTTCAGTTGTACATAATACTGACACGTGCAGGCATTGTATTATGTAAATTACTGTGAATTATTATCTGTTGATAAGTTGTAAAAGTTATATTAAAAGCAATCGAATTATAAAAAATGAACAATATTACAGGGTTTTATTGTAACGAACTTTTGTTGCATTTGAAGCGCATAGTTAGTAAGCCATAATACATATAGATTGAGATGTCCAAGTCCAATCGAGTGCTTCAGCGAATTTGCCGTGATAAAACTGTTGAATGGTTAATATTACCTCATATTATTTCTAGTATTATAGCTAACGCATTCGAGAAAGCATTTGGGCTGATGTAAAATACAAATCATAAAAGTAAAAACAATCTCCTATTCTTTTTTAATTTTTAATTTTTCCTTAGTCTCGATAACAAACACATAATACATATGCTAACAGTAAAATCTTTGAACATAAAGTGGGAACTAGTGACACGAATATGAAAAAGTATGCGTTTTATGCAAACTATTCACCCACCCTTCATGTCATGACATTGAAATACATTGTATAGGCAATTAGTCGGAGAAAGCGAGCGAACTTGTCGTTGTCACAATCTAGAAATTTACAGTTGAATTTATATAATGAATCTTCATGCTTAAACAGCAATGCAAATACAATGAGATAGTAAATCTGCATGAAAGTTACATCGCGTGCTAATAAATATCTTGCATCTTCAATATTCACGCAATCACGAAACCTTTTCTCCAATCTATCGCAATGCATATGCAATAAGTTCTTTGGACAAAAACAAAACTAAACTAAACTAAACTAAATCCGAAATCCAAAATGAGGACTTTTCATGAGTAAGAAAATACCCGAAAATTACTCAAACAATTCTACAAATCTACCTATTTCCACGGCATACACCAAATTTACTAAGTTTTACATTATTTGTTGGAGAAAGCATCCCGCCAAATAAATCCTAGAAAAAGCAAGAGAAAGTTACACTTAAACGGCTCAAACGGATGTATTCTTTGCAAACATGTTCATGCCCCAAAAAAGCTAATAACTCAACTCCGAGAAATGCATCCTGGGAAATTTAAAGTATGGAATAATATACAAGAAATCATTACAGAAATTTAATCAGTTTTTAAACATAATTTAATATCATAATTGGATAAATGGCTGTAGTTATTCGGAAACGATACCCATTAAGTTTATAAAACGAACCCAAATCCAAAGTTCCGACACCATTTGTTTGTACTGGATCTCTGAGAAGAAGGTGATTTATTTGATTTTGTTAGAAAAAGTTAAATAATTCATTCTCATTTATTTGGCAATTGCTTATAATTATTGTGAAAGTATAAAACGAATGTAAGGAGACGGAAGCTTTTAAAATTTTATTTTTAAATTGACGCATGCAAAACAAAATAGTTGGGTTAGTTTATGGTATTCAGTTATTTGCAAAATTCGCATTGTAAGCAAATTTGTAAGACTGCTCGCCAATTAATTGCCATTTGCCACTTCATGCTTCCTCTAGATTTGTCCATGATACTTTTAATTTATTGTATTTTATGTTCGTAATCGTTCATTTTATGCAACAGTTAATTATGTGGTAAAAAAAAGTAAAAGCAATTTAAAAAAACCCATTGTTTTGGGGTTGGTAAAAGTTCGAATGAGTAGAACTATAACTATATCCTCTTTCATAAATCTTCTCATACTATTTTATAAATTATTGAAGAAGTTGTTTGGTGTTGCTTCTTGCTTGTGTAAAGTCTTTTTTGTACTAAATATAACGCAGAAACACAGAAATAAAGGCAATACAAAATACAATTTACATGTGCGATAGGAAGATAGTATTAATAATTCACACACAATCTAAAGGTGGTTGTTTTTGCTAACTTTAGCTCCCAGAGACAGTTTAACCATAAGCACAACTAAGGGGGTACGGCTACGGGGGTACATTGTACCCTCTAGTTTTTCAATGTACCCCCGGGGAATTCTATATAGGCCATATCCTTTACATGTTAAGCAGGTATCCGCTAAGCCACCCCCCTTCATATCCTTTAATGCTATTTGTACCCCCTGGTACCGTTTAAAGGTTTGAGTTTAACTCGTGAATCTCGACAAGAGATACAGTTATCTAACCGAGTTCGTTATTAATATTCAAGTTGTACGTCATCTTCGTAAAAAAACAAAGTCTGAGGCTACCTCTGCGGAAAGTTAACGTTAGTAAACCGCAATACCATGAAACGATTGTGAAATTGTGAATCTTGAGGTGCTTGTTCTGGTAGTATTTTATTTATTCATTCCTCATCCGCCCGCACCCATCCTTCGTAGTTTCGGTTAGTGAGAGATTCTTCAAGCAGTTATTGACAAAAGGCAGTAACACAAGCACCTAAGCATGTACTACAGGTTTAAAAGAATGCTTCTATTAGATGGTGAATGAAGGAAGATACACTTTATCTCAAGATGTAGGATCCGGTATTTAGATTATAAGCTTTGCTTCGTTTGCTTTAGATGAGATTTTACTGTTACTTACAGATTTTAACATTATACTTACTTAACAGCTTAAGTTTAGATAGTTGTAAGGTGGATGATAGGTATATGTGTTGCAGGATTCAGGACAAGGGTGAAGGAACAGGACTAGGACGGTAGTTAAGTTCATAGACTTTGATTGAGCTCTCCTGGCATTATTTTATGTACAGATTATTTGGCATTTTATTTCTTGACTGAGTTTATTAGAGATTTGTAGATGTAAAGGCTTTTTGATTAGGTTTAGAAGGTCAGAAGAAAAGGGAATATAAAACATTTCAATTTTTGGCCTTGGTTTAAGTTTGCACAGTGTGTATTTATTACATTTTGTTAAGGTATTCCGTTTATGAATAGCTGAGCAGATATAAGTATAATTTGGATTTAACTTTATGATATTTTAGTGATCTGATCTGCACAACTGCAAGTAGTCGTTTATAAGAAAGAGGCCCAGTACCATGTGTGGTCAACGTTGAATCCAACTGTAGCAATCAGGATATCGCTGACAGTAGAACATTTCATCTTTATGGTCATTTTTCACTGAAGGAAGTCCGGTGCCTAGATCCGAAGGTGTCCTCAAGCTCAAACCCCACAGTTAACTTTCACAATGAGTCGTGTTCGCAAGCTAATAAAAGCTATATCCTTAAGCTCTCTTAACGGTCCAGGCGGGTGGAACTCAGAGATATTGACAACAGGGTCGTCATCCTTATCGTCCACTTCGATTGCCTATAGAGGACGGTCAGATTGGAGTCATAATGCTATTACTTTAATGGATAAGCGGCCTAGTCTTAATTTCCCGATATCAACATCAACTTTTGTTCACTCGAGTGGTCAAGGCAGTTCCAGAAGATTTAGTTCAAGCTGTGCAAATGATAATGTTCGTGTCCCACCCTCGTCACCTAGTCAAGCCTGTGAAATTCACACGGGAACATATTTAAGGTAAGCCATGCACTTTAAGGAGCTTTACTCGTTGTTTTACTACTCCAGACATTGCGATTACCATACCATATTGTTTACGCTTCATATGCTTGAATGGATTGACGTTTTTAAGCATAGGATCTTTTTTAACAAACCGTGACCTAACCAACTGCTTCAGATCATTCTGCTTAATCAGGAATGAAATAATCCAGGTCATGGAACGGGTTTAAAGTAATTTAAAACTAGTTGTAGCTGTCACTGGATATTAATATTTATGCCTTCAGTTCATGGTTACCAAAATACCAAAGTGATACATGTATTGTCTCCGAGGTTCATTAACTAATGGAAACTAACTATGCCGGATAAATGCAAATTGCGGAATGGAGTCATTTTATGAAGCGTCGTAAAACGACCAAGTCACAAGCAAGTAGCAAGTAGCAAATATTGAGAATATAAAAAGCCCATGGCGTTAATCATACTAATTGAACGCGCAGTTAAAATGAAGTTGTTGTCCTTGGTGGGTGTTAAGTTGGATTATTTTGGGGGCAGTTTTCTGAGATGGAAAGGGAATGTCATTAGATATTAGATATTTAGGTGATTTTTAAAGCTTTCTTTTCAATAGAAGTAACTGTATAGCATGTAATGTTTCAACAAGTTTCAACTGAATAGGTTCGTAATTGAATTGAAGACATCGCCAGGATCCATTCGTAGTAAGATTTTACTGGGTCTGGTCTAGCAAACACAACGTTGGTTTCACCGGTAGACCAGTTGGTAATTTGTTGGTATCCATACTAAAAAATTTTTTATCTTTGTATTAAGTTTAATCAGCAGAAAGAAGTCGTAGTAGAGAAACTACGAGTAAATTGTGTTTGTGTTTAATTAAGGGATTGTACAAGGCTTCAATTAATACTAACTATTTGTCTGGCAGAGTGATTGACACAGATTGAGAGCGATCATCACAAATTAATTCGCGATGGCATACTGAATTCTGAAATCTTTCACTGTGACTGTTGACTGTATGGAGTTATCCAGTTAGTACAAAATTGCATGATACAAGAGAGCTTAGTTTTAGCACGAGAGAGTAGCAAGAGAGTTTAGAAAAAGGTAA
>JAQFZX010003044.1:0-14632 GCA_034682405.1 Hydroisotoma schaefferi | reverse complement strand
TTTTTGTTTACTTAGAATATAATACCCTTAATCGATAAATACAACCTTTTGATTTCCATATGCTCGTGTTTTGATGATGAAGAACGTGTTTAGAGACGCATGATTTTTCACCTCTACGTGGCTAACCATTAGTTGCTAAAATTATCTGCGCATCGTGCTTACTCCATTGCATTCTATACTTTTTAACTACTACCTTACAGTTTTACTTTTTTTAAAGCTGATTTATTTATTCAAAAATTGTTATGCCTCCGCACAACAGCAACAGTTATTATAACAGTTGACAGTGGGAGATGAGGGCGTGATAGGGAATTTATTAATTAAAGAATATCCATACATTTTTACTCCAGAAAGCTTAGCAAAAAGTCACCCTCCTAAAGATGGGAGGCAAGGTCGTCTTAGATTTAGTAAAACTCGATGTTTTCTTATTATTAAAAAAAGCAAAGACCTAACAATGGATTCTAGGCAGTGAAATGTATTAAATATATTTCAAATGAGAAAGACAGGATTTATTTTATGTAAGGGTCATCATCAAGGAAACTATTAAAGAATTCATCCTTTCGATCGATCTTGAGCTAAACTAAGAAGTTAAATTTATCTAGCGTGGCGAAGGAGTTGACTGGGAAATGACGTTAGAATGGTAAAACAATTGACAATGACCCTTTTAGAGGTATCAATGATGCGTGTCTAAATGCCTTAAAGCTCCTGTCAAAAACCAGTAACTTTGCCCATGGTTCCTATACTGGTACAGTCAACAATTACTGACATTTCCCAATGTTAACGGACATATATTGAATGGTTGCTAATGCTAATCGGACTGAACGAATTCGCAAAGAGCGTTTCACGGTCGGAGCTAGAGCTAGGAAACTTTGTCAAGATTCTTAATTATAATGGTTTTTGTCCTCATGCTAGTTTTGTTCCTAGTCCTAGGTAGGGGACTCCTCGTGGGTGGGATTTTACTTGGGGTTTTGGGGGTTCTATTTGGTACTGCAAGAATCCATCATCGATGGCTTTGGCTAGTATATTTACAGGGTACGTATAAAATAAAATTGGGTGTCTGTACTTTAGTGGTAAACCCTCTGGGGTATTAATCTTGCTAGGGCTCGAGCTTTGGCTACATTTTCTTTTCTTTGATGGTTAAATTTCACGTTAAAGGGCTTTTGAAAATGACCAGGAAGCCCAAAAGCATACGCATACGTGTTGTGTCAGTTTGTTATGGCGTTTTTATAAATGTTTTTTGTTCACAACATTCCTCTTCAATTAGTCAATAAGATGAAATTAGCTAGGATACCAAAACCGCAGAACAAAGGCAATCAAAGGAGCTGAATTTGTGTATGAAAAGTGAATTGATTGGCATTGGCACATGGTCATCTGGCATTTCAAAAGGACTCGTCAACCAAACCAAACGGGCAGAGATCAAGAAGCTTGGGCGGTTAGTGGCAGATTCATGGAGGTCTGTTAAAAAACTTTTATAAGATATTTATCTTCTAGAACACAAAACCCTTAGCAGTATTCGGTCAAGGATTATTTAGAAGTTAGTTAAACGAATACGGAGACTTTCAAAAACACTCACAAAAGAATTGAAAAGGAAACCATTATTTGTTGTTGTGGAGAATGCTACTCTTTTTCGAGATCATTAGCTAACTTTTGTAAGTAGAGTAGTAGTAGTAGCAGTAGTAGTAGTAGTATAGTAGCAGCAGCAGCAGAAGTAGTAGTAGTATAGTAGTAGTATAGTATCAGCAGTAGAAGTAGTAGTAGTAGTTAGTATAGTATGATAGTAATAGCAGCAGTAGTAACAGAACAAGGAACTCCCAAACTAATAGTGGGGTTTTTAGTCTTCAGAGGTAAAATGGGGTTTAGAGGACCCAAAGAATGCTTCCAATGCTTTCCAATATGTTTTAATTAAATCTGGAACCCCTGTTGACGACCCCACTCAAATAGAGAGATGTTCTAAAACCCCCAACATAATCACCCCGACTCATGGCAAATAAAACTTGTTAGAGTTCCCTCTCTGCATATGTTGGAATTAATAGTTTGATCTATCCACTGACAACGGTTCTTAGATTCTATTATGCATTAATTTTGATATTATTATGATGACTCTAAATGGAAAATCATTAGACTTTGATTAGAATCCTCCATCCCATTCTTCTCTAACCCTCGGCGTATCTCCGTTTTAAAGGTCCAATGTGTTTTCATTTATTGAGCTAAATTGTTATTTTAAGCGTCCAATAATACTCCTTAAGATATAAATACGTAAAGGAGCCAAGGTTAGGTCTGTCCGCTTAGTTAGTTGCTGAAAAAAGATTGTATTCATCCCTATTGTTAGAACAACCCTATTTTATGCATACGTTTGTGTAGACATAAACAGGGACTGCTGTTTTAGGACAATTGGGGCTAAATAATTACATGACAAAACAAACAGTAGAGTTACAGTAGACATAGACCCATATAAATGGGCCATAGTGTAAACACAACCTGATCTCAGCATTATATTAACGGGATAATCTGAAGAAGGGATCAGTACAAACAACCGAAGGACGGAACTTTTTAATAGTTTAGTCTCACTCGGTGGTTTCTTACTTTGGTTTCATTTTTTGGTCTGCTCGCCAATCCAAAGAAACTGAAAGTTATTCTTAATTGCTGTCATTTTATAGCCTCCTAGCTGCCTATCCTTATCCTTCTTGCATTTATGCTATTGTCACTTTTGTTAACAAACAACTCTCCCCATGTAGTAATTAGATAGACGTTTTTCATTCCCAATGGCAAGTTCTTCATGCATGTGTGAATAATGTATGGGGCAGAGGAGAGGTTGTAGAAATATTCAAAGGAACATAACAGTTACTTCGTTTTATAAAGCTTGAGCTTTAAGCTGATTTCATGGTTTAGAAGTCTACAAAAGGTTTTAGGGCGATTTTATGTCAAAAAGTTGTGAGAATAAATACAAATTCATAAAAAGCGTCAATTTCAGTTCCTCTGAAAAACCTTAACTTGGCTTGCTACCAATTGGTGTGCGAACTTCGTCCTTTTATCCAAGATCCTTTTACACATTTTTTTGACGATGAAGCAGAAACAGAGAGGTTGAAAATCAACTTACCTGAAAAAATAAAAACAACAGAAAATTAGTCAAATTGATTGCACATTCATCATCGTGATAAAACTGCAAATTATTCATGCTGGAGTAAACTAAAAGCCTTACAGTTTTAACTAGCGAGTCTCCCTAACATATTTTTATTATTTATTATGATAAATGGTATGAAGTGGAAACTAGGAAAAAAAGTGCTTAAGGTTTTCCACCCACGCAAATCTTTTAAACATTCCTCAGCTCCATACAGAGAAGTAAGGATGATGAAGCCATAAAGAAGAACCTCTTATTTTGTTCACTTATACTTTTCCTCATCCGTTGAAGGAATGCGTACACTTGGTTGTTGGTTCTTATATTAAGCGAAAACATATACACACTAAAACGTGAATGAAGCAAACAAAAACACACCCATAAATCGGATGGAAGGAACCCCGAAGATGATGAAGGAAGCCAATCAAAAATTAAATTGTCGCATTTTATCTTATACGGAAAATAAGGTCCATCCTCGGCAAGGCCCTTAGTTTATGACCGTAAATTTATATACTTTATTATGCATAAGTAAAAGAGCAGAAAGTAAGTGGAGTGGGCGTGGTAAATAATTCCAGCCATTCATTCATGCATCTAACCACTTAAACAAGTGCACTTAATTATTGGTAAATCTTCCAAGCACGGGCATAAACAACTCCAGTACAAAAAATTCTGACAACGGGTCACATTTCCCTGTGTTATTGTGTTCAGTAGCAGTTTAAAAAACATCCAACGGACAGTAAAACTAAGAGTTTAGGCAAGTCCTTTAAAAAAGAATGCTTAGCTAATTCATAAATTCAGAGGATTTGAAGAAGACTGAGATTAAATAATTAAAGAAAGGACACTTATTGCCAATAACTCTCGTTGACTCAGCCGGTTTTATTGTTTGGGTGGTCCAACTACCAGCCAACACTTTTATAATTGCTGAGTGTCATCATTTACTTACTTAAGCGAAGGATGAATTACTAAACACAATAATCCTACTTAGCCTAGCCTGTCTCTCTCTGCGATTATAATTGATGCAATGCAATAGTGGTTCTGGTTGGTTAGCATTCATAGATGTTTTAATAAAATTTATATCACTTACATATGTGTGGTCATTATTGGAGGAATCCCATTGCTCAAGAAATATTCACTGCTAATCAGATGAAACTACTATACTACTACTAACTACTACCACTAACTACTACTACTACTACTACTACTACTACTACTACTACTACCACTACCACTACTACTACTATTACTTCTACCGCAACATCTACTAGCACTAATCCTGGCATTAATATTTTGAAATTCTAACCCCTATCCATTGTCTTTTTAATGACTTTACACATCCGAACACGTACGTTTCCCCTTTACTTTCTACGCGGATTGCTGAGGATGTTAGTTTAACTTTGCAGCTTCTATTTAGTGTCATTGTCGAGGAGAATTGCTTATGTCTAGCTGGATTTTTTATTCATACGAAAGTTTTACTGTCCAATAATATTCCATGTCTATCCTTAATCTTCTTGCCACTGCCCGTGCCATTTTAACCACTTTAACATAACTTGCTTCCATTTCCCTTATAAATTACAACTTTTAAAAACCAGTAACTTCTCTGAGTATCTCTTTGATCAACTTTACATAAACTTATGTTATTAAGCAGCCATAAAACACAGCAAAGAAGTAACCGAACCCATCTCTCCAATCGAATATTGCATCACACTACACGGGCTAAGTACCTATCAGCGCATAAATTATGCAACCATAAAATGTAATAAAATTTTCTCATAACAATGCATATAATTATTTCTGCATTAAAAAAGGTTTTAGTACATAATTAAAAGTAAAAGCCATCAACCCACAATCCATTACCAACCAAGGTTTCTAATTTAAACAAAAGTTCAGTAGATTTATTCAAGGTTTAAAAATGGAAACCAGAGGAAAGTAGTATTTTTTTCTACTAAATGTTTTTACTTGATGCCTTTGACCCAATGATTAAAAACTAAAAACCTTTATAAAAACCATTCAACACTGGAAAACTGTAAACGTCTTTCCGATAAGTTTTTCCAGCTTGATTAGAACTGCAACTCGCCACGTGGGCTTATCTTACTTTTTAGTTGGCATTTACAAAAAGCTAGACTGGCTTATTCTAGTGTATATGCACTTCACAGGAGGAAAACAAATCTTTGTAAGTGTTTGGAAGGTTGAGATAAACATCAGCAAACTTGCTGCTATTAAAATATATTATACACTGAGCAAGGAGCTTTTAGCTCGGAATAAAATGCATTGTAGGAGCTCAGAATTAAAAGTTTTTTTCTACTTTTACTTTAGGCAAACTTCTTATGGGAAGCTTATCATTAAAATCATCCTTAAAAGTTCATCCCAACCATTTAATACCTACTTATCCTTCTTCTTTGTACCAAAAAGCCACTGACTTGGCTAAATCCTTTGCAGACAGATAACTTGTTCGTCAAGGCGAGGACATTCCACAGTTTCACAAAAAAGGATTTATCCCCGGCTTAAAAATCACTGGATTGTTTTTTTCCTCCTTTATAATTTCTACTTTTACAAGAGACTAGATGGAGAAGACTTGGATGTTTTTAAGCATAAGAAATATCACTGGATTCTTATTTATGAGATGGAGGATTGAGGAAGTTTATGCAGAATACTAATGTGGTTTTGTGAAGAAGAAGTTACTCTTTTTAGTAGGGCTACTTAGCTTTTAGGAAAACAGTTGTTGGACAAACTGAGGAGAGAGGCTAGGCTGGACATATACTTTCTCCAGGGAATTGCATCCCTCACAACTAAAATAGGAGGTTTAAACAAAGTAGATGCTAAATATGTAGATTATAGATAAACAAAAATGAATAACTGATTTTGGCCATGAATAAAATTCCATTTCCAAAAAGAGTTTAAACAAATTTGTCACTTCTTTGGGGAGTAATTTATTAACTTCTGCTAAAGGAATTTCAATCATGAAGAATAATCAAGTAGCTAAAAGGTTAAATGTTTTAAGACAGTAACCAAACTAGGCCCTTAAAACATTTTAAAATTAATAAATATGAAACCTGTAAAATAGTTTTCCTCATTTCTGATTTTAATTACCCAGTATCATCCCAAAATATGTTTTGGGAAATGCTTGGATATAGGAAGATAAAGAAACCGTGCATTTTTCGTCTTATTGATTCCTTAACTTTTACCACTTAAATGCCTGAAGTTAATAAAAATTACAAAAACTTCCAAAATAAGGTGAGTAAATTCCCTGGAATAAAGCTTGGCTACAATCAGCATGCACATTCATTCATTCATGGAACTTTAAGCTGAAAGGAGGATTAGGAGACAACGAACGTTTAATCCTGTTCAACCAATTATTATGGCTAGACCAGGTTCACTTTTTCCCTTGAGCATTCAAAGTGACGGTAGAAGATGAGTTTAGTTCTTCAGTGAGAAATAAATCGGCAAATCTTCCAAATACATGCACTTCCGAGTCCAAGTTATATTGAACTTTTAAGGAAAAGTCCATCTCAATGCAATGGTGGAATTTTGGATCATTTATTTAATAATAAGACCAAGTAAGGGTACGGGTGGTTGGTTGGACAAACAGAAAAGTATAATTTAGAAATAAACTCTCGTTTTCCAAAACAATTGTATCCTTCTACTAAATATTACCACCCGAACTGACTATAAATATTAAACACTTTCCCCTTCATCTTATTCGTCTTTGTAAGCCATTTCAGTTCGTGTTTATTCAAATCCGAGTTCAGAATGTGGTCTTTGTTTTAAGGACCCTGTTCAAAAACAGAAAAACACCAGTTCAAATATTTCCAAAGAATCAAAACGGTTCAGAATCATTGGAAATTTACACACCCAATTTTTAACTAAAGTTACCCAACAAAAGGCCCTAGGGGAACCGATGTGTTTATGAAGTTAATCACCGGTTTGCCATTTTAAATTCTCCCATGGTAATCATGCATTCTAATTCGAAGATCAACTAATCCCTAGATCACTCTTTGAGGGTGAAAAGACCACTTACAACCGCTTTTTAATTCTGCTAAAGTGAACAATTACAAAGCAACAATTCAATATAAAACTTAATCTTACCAGAGAAGAAAAATAATACCATCATAAACTTTAAAAAAACTGAGGAACCTAGCTTAAGAGGTAAATCCTGCAAGGAGGATTGAAAAGAAACTCTGGCATTTTTTGATGGAGTTTATTGCATTTATTCTAACACTAAAGGTCCCAACTTTTTCAGTCTCAAAAAGGATTATATTTCATTATAAACCTTAGATTGATTTTTTTTATTATGACGGTCATTGGATGTTAAATCTAAACCTCTCACGAGCATTGTCTCCACTTTATAAAGGATTCTTCACGGTTTTTCTTTAAATTGCGACAACCTAAAAAAACCCACGCATAAAATAAACGTCGTAAATTTTTATTATGCAAATGGTTCCCTCAGCATTTTTGGTACTAGTATTGTCCTCCCCCTCCGCTTATGGATGATTGTGGTTTTATTTTTGGTAGCGAAAGGATTTTGTGATCTTACATAATATATAATTTCGCACGGTCAATTGTTTCCAATTCAAAAAGTCATACATCATTTGGTCAACTGGTTTTGCGAGAATGATGGGAATTGAATCCCATTGTTGTTTAATGTCACTCTTGACTCTATAACTGGAGGCATTTAGCCGTGAAAAATGTCAAACGTTAACTAGTAAGTGCGTGAGAGAGTGAATATTTCAAACGAGCCGTGGTTTCGTTACTTCAATGCTAAATGTTTGGGATCTTGGTTACAGATTCTTTCCTTTTTTTATGCACTAAAATATGTACGTTAAAGTATGTATAAGTATCATGCCGTTATTTCCGGTTTTAATTCCCCCAGCAATAGTTCCCTCTAAATATTTCCCCTTTTCCTTTCCATGGTAAAAATAAAAATTGCCCTGTAGTATTTTAGTTAAGTGATTTTTAAATTTTCGAATCAACAATTCCCCAGCAAATTCAAACCGTAATTTGTTAGAGTTTTTGTAGGAATCTAAGATATTCTGCGGTTTTCAGGTCAATCCGTAGCTGAATTGGGGTTTTAAAAGCTGAATATATCCCAGTATCGAACCACACACGATATGGGTTAGGGATTTTCGGGGTACGCTTGTAATTTTATTATTGAACGCGTATAATTTATGCATCGGATATGAAGGTTATAATGTTTTATAGGTTTTAGGGCGTCTTTAGCTATTTATTTAACTGTAAAATAAAATAAGCAGCTGGAAAAGACGGATACTCTTTGTTCGCTTTTTGGCTCAAGTGAGTTAAGGTTTGCTTGGTTAACCACAAATGTAAGGTGATTTATTGTAGACTATTTCTAAAGGTTTAACTTTAAGTTATGGTCACTCTGTGCTTTGGTAAGGTGTAAAACCCAATTTAAAAGCTTATAACAAACAACAAATAAATGAACGGTAGTTTTTACAGACAAAGTTTTTTAATATAACATATTTCACTGAAATTAATGTTATTTTAGGATGAATTATCATACCAGAATTAAACAGTTGACCTTTCCGTAGCTAAGATATGAATTATTTAAGGTTACAGTTTCAACAAAGGCTTAGGTTGAAATATAATTAGAAAAATACAGTTAAAAAGTATCCTATGAAGTTTAGTTTGCATCCGCTAACTAGTTGGTCCCTACGAACCAGCGTTTAAGCCCTTGTCAGCCTTCCTGATTATCCCAATTTAAGCAATACGGTTAGCAATTTAGTATGTTTTTGGCTATTTTAAACAAAAACACCTCTTTCGGATACGGAAAAATTTCTCACTTTCTAATTGGGAACAAGAAGGTTTGCTCTTATAACTTAACCTAGAATTAGTTTAAGGTCCTTTCCCCTAATAATAATAAGGGACCTAATATCTGTGTGTTAAAGCCCCGATGTAATAATCATAGCTCCTTTCGAGTAGTATGGTAGTAGATAGCTGCCCGAGATGCCCATCTCCAAATTAAATCCCGAGTTCATAGCCCAAAACAATTTTGCTAAATCAACCATTAATTTCTAATGTGTACCTCCAATTATTCAGCCCGCATCACAGTCACAATACCCTACTTTACTTTTATGTACTTCAGTCAAACTTTTCTATTTAAGTCTCAAAAAACGAAAACAAAGAGAGTTTCTTCTGTTTTCTTATTTTTACAACCAAATAACGGTTTCTCTATTATTATTTCGAAGTTCATTTTCTATTTCCCCACTAACCGACAACCATACGCTAATGCATGTTTTAATTTTATTCTCAGAGAGAGAGAGAGAGAGAGCTATCTATACACAATATACATACAATAACTCAGCTTAGTTGTAGAACTAGTAGAAATTAGTGATAGTAGTAGTAGAAGTAGTGGTAGTGGTGCGTAGTATCCATATAAATAAATTGGTAATAATATTAGAGGTAGAAGTAGTAGTGGTAGAGTGCAAATAAAGCGGAACCTTGCTAAACTTGAGATAAAAATAATAAGATGATCACGGTCAACAGATTACAGCTCTGTGATTACTAACTTTAAAATTCAAATAACAACAACACTACTCAACGAAAGCTGCATTATTTTATTTTCTATAATTATCTATAACCATTAAGCTACAACTCTCCTTACATATTTAGTACATAGCTTGCAGATGCAGTGTAAGGGAACGTTATAAATGTTGAAATAAAAAACAACAATCATCCCATTGTTGATTTAGACAGGGTTGGAACGATCCATAATGTTTTCTAAGCTGACACATTCCGTTATCCGATACTCGATACACTGATATTTTTTCTGTTACGCTGTTGATAATACCTTGCATAAAAAATGAAAGAGATAGAAGCATGCTAAAAAAATGGAGACTTTCATCGCGAATAGAGACACACGAAGATTGCTGGGCAAATTCGTGACAAGTTTGTCAAAGAAGGCGGAGAAAAATCAACTCGATCCTTCCGCCTTATGCAGTTCCTTAGAGATATAGTGTACATCCTCGAAGTACAGCCCGGGCTACTATTTAATTCCGGAGGATTTTATGGGCAGTTTTAACAGATTAAATTGGCTGATCAGATAGCATTAAAAGAATGTAGGGACTACTATTCCGTTGTTATTAGAAGGGGCTGTAATGAAAGCGATACGATATAGGAGCTTTTCTAAGCATACATACTCGTCTGTTTATACATATACTAAAAGGTAGTACACTGTTGTAGATAAGGTTATCGTAACTAACGATCACGATGATTGTTTAGTGAAATTAACAAAACAAAAAGTGGATGATATGCTAAGTTTATGCTGCGTGTTTTGTTTTATTGGATTGGGATTTCAAAAGTTAGAGATGGTCTTGGATTCATTTTTTTAGGCAGGTAGGAGGGCAACATAATCAACAAACCGAAACCCGGGTTTTAACTTATTTCGACGCCTGCATAAAATGTTACGTTTCTAAGCGAATCCCCTACAACTTTTTTTTGTCCCCAGAGATAAGGAATCCTAATCCACGGAAACCGTACAAGAGCAGGATCGGGATGAATCAATGAGAATGTTGGGTTATAGGGCCTGTCAATATATCTATTAATTATCATTACTACAAGGGTACTTTCATCGGACAACAGGAGATGAATGAAGAGAGTAACAACAACAGAGGATCAATTGAGAAAAGGTGGAGGACCACCAACCAAGAAACTAGGCCTAGTGACCCAGACCCTTGAGGCAAAAGTTGGAAACAACACGAACCCCAGTGGTAAAAACAACACTAACAAGTGGTGAAAACACATTTTATTTTGTTAAAAAAACTATCAATCTACCTATATTTATACATTTATTGGGTATATGATTTGGTAACAATAGAACTAATCTCGTGGACTACTGAATCACTGCCACTTTTGTGAAACTGAAGCCAATAATAATCTGTGTATCTTTACCTCTTCCCATAAGCTAAATATAAAGTAACTCATGTACTAGTTCATCCTATTTTAATACTTTTTTCTTATTACTCTTTCCTCACGACTTTTCCTCATCAATAATAATAACAGCCAGAACAACAATGAAAGAAATACGAGAGAAAACAATGGTGTAGACTGAAGTACTACCTTGATAAACCCTGCATGATGAGGAATAATATAGGTGAAATAAAATGCCAATGTATCCGCTGCTGATGACAAGAGGAACAATAAGCATGTAAGAAGGTTTCGAAATAATTTTCAAAATCCTCCAACTATCACAATAGAGATTGTGAACATGAGAAAGGAGTGAAATTGCATTGCATCAATTCATATCCCTCCTATAGTTACTGCAAAAAGTAGTAATTATATAGTTAGGGCAAATATATTTCAAGATGTGAGGGGAAACTGTTTATTTGTAGGATTGAGAGAGTATTCTAGTGGAAAGGGTGAAGAGGGTACTGGAAGGGTCAAAGGCCGGGTTTTATATTCAGTGGGGAGTTTTTTCTCTCTGTTAACGAATCCATGTTTTTGTGGGTGGGTGTGCCACTTTTGAAATATTTATGTCGAACAAAAGAATTAGCCAGAAGTCAGCTAAATGAAGGCAAGGACTAGACACCCTCCCCTTCATAAGGTATGTGTAACACGATCGTCCGGATTTAATTGTTAAACCCTCAACTTGTAAATGTGAACTCCGAAGTTAGAAGCATTAAAGTTTAACATTTCGCACTTTTGACTTAGCCATTTCCTTTCAATCTGCATCCATCCAATTCCAAACTATTAACCACAACTACTGGTAAGAATGCAATTACGGCATTGAAGTATAAATTGTATTCTAGTGGAATGTTGTACCGCATTTGGAAACTATATAGGTTGGTTATAAACCAGTAATTTACCGTCATCCCAATCATTCTCCATTAAAACTAGTCATTATCCTGCTACCCTTGGGCTGATGGCGAAAAAGTGTTGTCTACTTTTATTTTAATTTTTCCACCAGTATTCTCTTTGCGCAATAACTTTTACTTTTCAATCCCTTCAAGTCTTTCTATATCATCGTTCTGTCCATGTCATCTTCGTCACCACAAGCTTTGTATTCATACAGACCCTTCTACTAACTACTGACTTCTACTGCTTCTTATACTAAATATCAACTCGAATACCATTTTTGGACTCGTGTCAATATTATTTATTATGACTTGTAGTATAATCTCAATTAAAATTGATAACTTTCCGTCGGATGTGTGAACTAGTATTGTTGGCTTGGAGACAGAAATAATAAAAAGAGAGTTTGAGTTGTCTAAAAGCGGAAGAATAGTTTTAGGATGTTTTAAATAAAAGAAGAGACAGTGAGATTTAATTTTTAATGTTTGGGATTTGAGATCGGGATGGACGGGGCATGGGCTTCGTGAGTTTGGCATAATTAGCTCTGCAATTAAACCATTTGTGTAGAATAATAATAAAGTAACGAGTTTCCACATTAGGCCACCCTTTACACCATACAACAACTAGCCCTCCTTCTTATAATAATACTGCCAACGATAGTGATAATAATCGAGGGTTGTAGTGGTAATGATCATATTATTATTATTTATTGTAAGTCCACCTAGGGCCTCCTTAGTTTTAGCTAGGCGTGAGACGAACTTTTAAAAGGTAAAGATAAAAACGGAAAGTAAACCAGGGTCTGTTCTTAGCTCCATTGTATATAATATACCGTGTATCTGAAATACAGCCCGGGATTCTATTAAATCCTGAAATTTTCAGGATTCCAATTTTAACCTTTAAACGCTGCTTTTATACAAAAGTTGTAACTAACAGATCTATGCACCGTAGTACCTCCAACTAAGTGTTTTAGGAAGTAACAGTGGAAGTACTTATGGGGTTTTCAGTTCCGTTTTTGAATGCAGTTTTCTAGATCTTCGAAACAAGCTATAATATTTTAAAATATCATGTAGAGACGTTAAACCCCTTTCCAAAGCCTCGTGCTCGTGCTACCCTAAAATGGCCTTTTAAGTAAGCTTTACGCCATCTAAAAAGGAAAAAGTATTGCAAAACTTGAGGCTGAATAAGCAATTTAATTAAAAGTGGATTTTTATTACAGAAGAAAAATTTAAAACCTCAACAACTCACACTCCTTCCCATTCATAGTGTACAGAAGAAGTAACGGTATGACTTACTTTTACTTGAGTCTACGTAAATCATGATTACTAATGTAGTTTGTAGTTTGTAGTTTGTAGTGTAGCAGCAAGACTCATTGTTAATTAAGGAATGAAAGGAATTACGGAAAGAAAAAGTTGAAACAATAAAACCGATTTGCCAACATCTATCTATCTATAAGAAGGGATATAAAGACAAATGAAGTGGCACAATTAGAAGTAATTAGAAGAGATAATGAGAGGGGCCCATTGACTGCTAGCCACCTTCTCACAATAATAACCCAATCATTTCTCCCTAACCATATCCAACTTGCATTAGTTGATGTTTTTAATGGCTTTACTAAATCCACGTAGAGAATGGCAAGGGCTTATTTACAACAGACGCTTTGATGTTACAACTTATATATTTACTTTACAACCGTTTCCGTTATAAAATGCCTTCTTTGAGCATTTATGAATTCTTCTTAACGACATTGTGGTGCAACATTTTATACAGCCCTGAGATGACTCCAAAGATGAATTTAAGGCAAGGGAAATGCTCAATGATGATTTTTGGTATAAAAAGTCCCGAACCAAAATGAAATTGACTATTCCTTCACATTCAACTAGCAGTAGTAGTAGTAGTAGTAGTAGTAGTAGTAGTAGTAGTGGTGGTGGTAGTAGTAGTAATTGGTAGTAGTAGTATAGTATAAGCCCGTCTTCTGAGACATTAAAAAAAAACTACCAAAGACAAAAAAGTAACATTCACTGTCTCTTTTATTTGACTACGTTTATTTGACACGGCTACTGCTGAATGACGGAGATTGCAAAACTCTCCCTGTAACAAATACAAACCCTTTACGCTTCTGCTGAAACTTCAGCCTCGACTTACTAACTACTTCTACTACTACTACCGTTTGGTTATCTTCTGGCCATGTATTTAAATCTATATAAAATAAAAATCTCAATAATTTGTCACCATCGTCCATCAAATGACTTGCCAACAAACAACAGCAACCACGTTGAGGTAATGAACGGAGAGATGGTGGAATGGTTACAGCATTTAGGTAGCAGTAGCAAAAAAGTTACTTAATTAACTGTCGTCGAAGGGACTGCACTGCCTCAGGAGTTATATCACCATAAACAATACTCAAGACAAGAGCTGTAAGTAATAGTTGCAGTGGTAAAAGGAAATTAATTGATGCTAAAAAAGTGTAAGGTGTAATAATGCACACCTTACTTACACAGCTTGTATCTGTGGGTACTAATTATAATGAAAAAGGGTATTCTACTCGTCTACCATCTAAGTGCAACAATTATCCCAGTTTTTGTAACTAGTAGAGATAGAAATGGTAAAAGAAGGAGTCGTAGTAATGGTAGTAGCAATAGCAGTAGTAGTAGTAGTAGTAGTAGTAGTAGTAGTAGTAGTAGTAGTAGTAGTAGTAGTATAGTAGTAGTAGTAGTAGTA
>JAQFZX010003043.1:0-14641 GCA_034682405.1 Hydroisotoma schaefferi | reverse complement strand
TAGTATTGCTATCTAATTTATATTCATAGTATTGCTATCCAATTTATAATCCTAATGTTGCTATCAAATTAAAATTCCTAGTATTTCTCTCAAATTCGTTATCATAGTATTGCTATCAAATTCATATTCTTAGTATTTCTCTCAAATTCATATTCATAGTATTGCTATCAAATTCATATTCTTAGTATTTCTCTCCAAATATAGTACCACTATAGCAAAGAGTACTTTCAGTATAGCGTTTTTAAACTAGGTAGGTATTTAAATCTCTTGGAAGAAACAATAATTGCCTTGTATTTTTTCCGCAATTTCAGTAAGAGTATTTAAATCTTTTTAACGCAATTTAAACTTCTATAAACCGAAAAAGTTTGCGAAAGATGCTTGAATTGTAATGTACACTTTTAGTGCAATAAGCGGTAGGAATGTATAACACTATCTCTTTGCTCTTATGGATAGTAGACCCGTTCCTCGATTTCTTACGCTCTTTAACTCTTTGTCTTAGAGCTTGAGCTTATGAAATGCAAGCCTTTTTGTATGAATCGAAATAAAGTGGTGCGTGTGTAATTAACTAAAAGAACATTTATTTCCTTAGGGGGAAATCAATAATATAATGGGATTTATTTTAGTGAATATTATTAGCTTGTTCTTGGTTGGGAGAATTTGACTGAATTGTATTGCTAAGTAAATGATTACTTGCAGGGGAGAAGTTATTAGACTGAATCTGATACTTGGTCCAAGACTCTTGGTATCATGGTTTTGACAAGAGATAAGGAACAAGGTTGCCAGATGGGCATTAATAGATAGGAGAGGGGGTTGCAAATGAGCAACATGAGTAAGATCTTTTGTATAAGATTCTGATGTACCGCTTTTAAACTGATAAAATTTAGTGAACTTCATTTATAAGACATAATCTTCTTTAGGAACTTGAATGCTTTAAATTGTTTCGCTCCACAAATTAAAACTGAAGTAGTTTCCTTACTGAAACCTATTTTTACGGTGTTGCCTTTATCGCAAGTGATACAAATTGATAGCATGTTATACTTTGAAATAAAAAGACTAAAAAGATAACGTAAAAAATGGGAGAGCCCAATTAAGTCTGCCTCCTGGGTGCCCCCTTAACTGCAAGTGTCGGTCACATCTATACTCGATATCAGGTACCCGACATTAATACTACCCAAATACGGGATACTGGACAAATCACTTTGACAGGTGTCTGTTGTTAGTGCGTCTTTAGGCCTAAAAAGTTGTTTCATACAGATAACTATGTAGCAGCTGAATTAAACAGCCAATTTTGTGCGTCAAACATTCAACAGTCAATTAGCTTATTCCAAACAGCCAACTAACCTGATATCGATTTGAAGTCTAACTTTATTTATTTACTGCTTCAATGCCTCATTAAGAATATGATTAATAAAAATTCCCACTGTTATCTTTATAAAAAGCTTAAACTTACCTACCTTGAATTTTTAGTTGAATTAGTAGAGCTTTCCTATCGTCTGTGTTAAAAGCCTTGGAGTTATCTATTGATTTAAACTCCACTCTGGAAACCCCCCTTCTAACAAGATTAATACTTGAGGTCATCCCAGCCTCTGTGACCTTCAGGGCCGATTCCGCCATAAAAGATGCCGAGAAACCTACAGCAATATTCATGGTGGCCAACAATGACACAGTAACTGCATATGTAAGGACAAGACAATAATTGTCTACACTTCGAAGACCAAAAAGTCCCAGAAGGAAGGTTATACTCCCCAGGGTAATAATTATATTGGCCGCTGGGGGTGGTCCAGTTGGTTGAAAGTTAGAACTTGACCTGCCAGAATCTTCTAATGTTTCAAATCCAGAGGTCAGGCTACCAACTGCCGTATCAGTCTTGACCTTTTCCCCAATTCCGAATAGGAGCAGAACAAAGCTGAAGACTATGAAGTTGAGATTTAAGACAATAAACGAAAACTTTGTCAGTTTTAGAAGGCGACTTGGGGCCACTTTCAGTAGAATTTTATTAGCTGGTTTCTTCATTTCTGGGGATTTTATTAGTGCGGATGACATGACAAAAGGTTCGAGACGTTATCATATATTACACGTACTTTTCTAGATTTGCAAACTTTCAAACAAAATGGACCAAAACTACCAAAAATACAGACTTGCTCAAATTGTGAGGAATAAACTTGATTTGTTTTTTACCTAGAAAAACTTGTATCACAAAAAACTCAAGGCCGAATCATCAGAATTCACTGCAAAGGGTCACGGTCAGTAAGCATGAAAATTAAAACCACACACGCGATAATTACCCTCGCACGACTTCCACTTAAACACAAACGGAGTACAAGTTATAACTAAACTTTCACACTAACACGATTTGCAGATTTAAGCTGGAATTTATGTAAACAAAAGCCAAAAAACGTACATCCAGCAATTGTAAGATTATTAAGCTTTTGTTTGGGTTCACAAAATCGCAAAACCTTTACTCAGTTTCCAGACATACAGTAGGTCATTAGCCAACTGTAAGAACTTTAGCTTCCCGAACCTCCAAGGTTTACCAATAACGTACCGTTACCGTGAAGTCTAGAATAAAACCCCTCAAAATCCTACAACTAACAGGTGAAACCCCCTCAAAATCAAACCCCAAAAAACCTTAAACAACAATAAGTGGGTTCTATATAGGAGCAATACAATATCTCAGAAAGATTAGGTATCTTCGGCCGTACATCTGCATAAATGCATGAGATTTAACCACAATAAACAATAAAACGCACACTTTACATACTTAATAGTACTTTTTGCATCTAAATCCGTGGTACTTGTCCAGTTAAAAAGAATAAAATAAAAGACGCTATTATCCTTATTAAATTATAAATAATTGAACTCTGCTTTTGCTTTCATCATGATTTTATTACACTTGAGTTTTTATAGTCCAATCCCAACCCCAACAAACGCTTTATTGTTCCAGTGAAGATAACACAGGAAAACACTTACAGACACTTGTTCATTCCTCCAACACGTACTAAACTCCAAATCACAAACTTATTTACTTGCTTATAAAAAAGCTAATCATCGGATTGAGATTGAGTAGAATCCACACGATCGCTCATGAAATGGATTAAGTCTCAGAAAAACTGGATTTTTTTCCAACAAGTCTTCAACTTTATTGATGTTCTCTTATAGGTAAAAATATGCATGAAATAGCAATAAAATTCCACCTAGGTGCAATTGTTAGGCGTTTACGTTCACGGACAATTACCCAGGAATTATTAGGACCCTGGGGTTTTAACCTTCAAAGTTGCAATGTCCTTTCTAAAATCCTTAACCACAATCTCGAAAAAACTAGAGTTTATAATATTTAAAAACTATATTTATGCAATCATTTCAATTTGGATTAGAACACTGCAGAATTAAAGATATTTTTATCAGGTGGAACGAAGGTATCCAATTGCTCATGTTAACTTTTAACCCTTTTTTCACAAGCCTTCTTTTCAACTGTGTTGATGTCTACATTCAATTACACCTTGTGGGGGGTTTCAAATTACAAGAATAAATCTGTGGGTTTAGTTTCTCTATAAGAACTCTGCAAAAAATTCATCTTTATTCATATAATCTTGATACTTTTTTTAGCTTATTTTCCCTCTCGTCCGCCCTGTAGATCTGTGTAGGTTTCTAAAGAAAAGATTTTAAAAGTCCATTTACCTTTTGCTAGCTTGACAGGAATAGTTATACAGAAATGATGTAACTATTGTGGCTTCTGTCTGGCTATTATTGGATGCATGTTTCGTTTGTGTACTAGAGACCAGATTTTCTAAAATTAATTGGCATCACTGATCATTACAAAAGATCAAGTGAGTATGAACAAAAAAAGCGGACAGTATACGTCGTATTCTCACTCAATGTCCATCTAAATATGTTACCCTTCTGCATTATATTCACCCTTGATTATGATTACATTTTTTTATAAATTTAACATTGAGAACAGAAGTTCTTTACAAAATAGAATGAATAGAGGAATTATGGGGTAATGTCCTCGGCTTTTTCAACCCTTTAATTAAACTGATTGACTGCAATCTATTTAATTTGCTCATACAGATACAGAGTACAGACTAGGGCTCTTTGGTTCAGTTTTGTGAGTTCGGCCCTGCTTGCTGCATGGAATAGTTAGTTATTCCCGTGCCTAAAAATTAAACTGATAGAATACTGCATTTATGAAAGTGCATGAGCTAGCCAAACTTTTGATTAGGCCTAGAAATGAATTCCATTCTTTGCTATGTTAGCCTAATTCTTAAAACTGAATACCTTCCTACGAGCCCAATGCCTTAAGGTGACAACCTTCAACTAGCACAATGCCTAAAGGTGAATACCTTCTACGATTTAAATGCCTAAAAGTGGTAAATATTTCAGTCCAACCCAACACCAACAATTTATTGCTTATCATCACAATTATCTCCAGGTTTTCTAGACTCTAGTATAAGTTTTATCGGCTGCGTCGTTTCTGACACGATTCCATACAATATTTCAATATCCTCCCGTCTCATTCTTGTCTTTATTGTAAAGTTCCTCAAAACATGGGCCAAAATCACCTTCATCTGCATCATGGCGTATTTTTGACCTGCATTTCATCCACAATTAATCTCCCTCTCGTATCCACATTTATTCCACTCTAAAACTCACCAATACATATTCTAGGCCCAAGAGAAAAAGGAGCATAAGCGTATGGACTTCGGGTAGCACATCGCTCAGGTAAAAATCGGTCCGGGTCGAACCGTTCCGGATCCTCAAAAACATTGGGGTCTCTATGAAGCTCGTAGATTAAAATAGAAATATCCACACCCTTCGGAATAACTAGTCCATCATCTACAACAAAAAAAACACACCTAGTTTTCCTTGAATTCTAAAAAAACCTGATTTCAATCTCCAACGAAAACCCAACTACTTTCCATTCCCACTTTTCCTAAAACTCTTACTTCATTTCAACGAATTAACTGTAGACTACTATTTTTATACACACCTAAGGTCATATTTGTGTTATCTGCGAGGTCATATTCATTGTTTCTGTCCGTATCTTACCTAGCTCGATATCCGATTGACTAAGCCTGCCAATGAATGGAACTGGTGGATAAATCCGCATGGATTCCTTTATGCACATTTCCAAATATTTCAACTCCGCCATATCTCCGATAGACAGTTCTTTCTTAACCGGACCAAACACTTTGTCCAGTTCTTCCTGAACTTTGACCTGACAGATTGGATTTAACGCAAGAAGGAACAGTGTAAAGTTCAGACCGCTTGCTGTTGTTTCAAATCCCTAAATATACCCAAATATAATTAGCTTAATACTCACAATCCCACAAATTAATCCCACGCATGAATAAAAGCTGCATTTTATTCCCGTAACCTATCAAAAACTGAAATAAATAAAACGAATGACTTAACAGCTCCAAAGATGGTCATACTATGATCAAAAATATCACTTTGGCTGCGACTCTCGAGTAAAATATCTATAAAAGGCTTTGTCACATCTTCTTGTCCTTTTATTTTAAACGAAAGATTAGAACCTCTGGGTCACAAAATATTATTAGCAGCCAGATTAATTTTTACCCACCTTCAGGCATATTTAGCAGCTCTTCCCTTCTGGCATCCGTTGCCTTTAATTAATTAAAATATTAAGTACCCAATTTACGTTTATTTCTAACAAAGTAGAGCCAACCTTATCCACGATACTTCTACATATTTCCATACACCAAGCCTCTTCCTTCCCCATTCCAAAAATATCCCACAGGATCGGAATTACCAGATACGGTTTAAGAATTCGGGTCTGAATGGATTTCAATGCTCTGAAAGTTTTTGTAACTATCCTGTAAACCTTTCGTAACAATTGAATAATTGATTGGCATTTTTAAGTACATTTTCGTAGCCTTCATGAAATCGTGATTAGGATTCAACTGACAGGACAAATCAATCTTTAGGGCAGCCTCTGCAAGGTTTTAAATCTCATCTAGATACATCTACATTTAGTGTATTAAATTCATATATTAAAACACGTACCACTTATCGAGTCCATCGTACATCTACAAAGTATTCCGTGAACTTCTTTAGGAGCATCTTCTACAGGAACTGGAAACTCATCTCTCAGGATTTTAACCAGGATTTCACTCTGTTTATTAAAAGTTGCAAGGAAACCATCAAATTTCTGATATTTGAACGACGGATTCAACAACTTCCGGTCTTCCTTCCAAATATGCACTAATCACGATTAACAAAATTACATTTTAACCACAATTAATCAGCGTACAGGGTTCTTTTACCAGGTTCATTTACCATCCGAGGTGACAAGCCCATTTCCCAAAAGCCATTTAACAAGCTGATATCCCGTAGCCTTATCCAAATGAGTGGAGGAGGCCAACACTTTCTGTAACAAGTTTTACACTTCTTCAAGAGTAGAGATAATTTAACGTAGAAGTTGTAAATAAACGTAAAAACCTCAATAGAACCAGCATCCGCGAGTACTACTATAGGAAGATGTAGTACCCAATCTCGAAACCTCCTTCCTCGAATCCTCACCATTTTACTCAGAGTTCTCGTAAACTCTGTAAAGCATTTTATGGAGGTTTTGCTTCAATTCAGAAATAGTATAAGAGACGGGGAACTGGGTAAGTTATAAACCAGAGCACACCCACCCAATTACTAAAAAGCTTTAACTAACTAACCAACATGTTCCCATTTAGCTCCCCAAACGGTACCCAGAAACGGTACTATTCTCAATCCAGGGAATTTATTCAGCATCCGCGCTTTTCTTGTCAGCGTCATGTAAGCGTACGACGCTAGACCAAGACATACCAGCAAACCGGATGAAATCAGAATCAGACTTACAACTAAATAATAAAGATTGTTATTGTTACTTTTAATCCACGTAAAGTTTAACTTAAATAACGTTTACAAGGCTGTTGTTGTAACTGAAGAAATGCATTTCCAAGATTAAGATTCATCCCCGGCAGAAATAGTACTCCAAGAAATAGAGAAATGGCAGCCACTGCTATTTTTTCATTTTCTGACATTCCCATAATTGTCCTGGCGTTGGTCGCCCTTAAACTTGGTTATAATTAGAATTAAAACTATTCTCAAGCTTACAGACTCAAAGTTTGACGAGTTGTCAATTCAATAGAACATAACTAAAGCTAGAGCAGAGATCAGCCTGAGTTATATTACCTAATTGGCCTGGCTAACCACACTAACTTATCGAGGTTACGAGCTGTTTGCTTATCATATCAAGAATCCAGAGATCAAGTTCATTCCATTCAAGTTAACCCAATGTCAGGCCAAAAAAAACCTGACAGAATTGCCAATTGTGACTCGTCCTTATCTGGATTTGACCAATTACTTAATCAGCTTATCGCTCTTCTTCACCATTTCAGAGAATGTATACATTTTGCCAGAGCTGGCCAAAATAAAAATAAAATGCATGCAAAATAAAAATAAAAATATCACCCTAGTCCTTCCAAAATAAGGATACAAGATAAAAATATTTCCAAAATATTCCCAAAATAAAGATAAAAGATAAAAATAGAATAAAAATATCTCCAAAATAAAAATACAAAATAAGAATACTGAAAAAATATCTCCAAAATAAAGTACAAAATAACTATACTTGCCGTTAAAAATTAAAGAAACGGAATCTAGAGTTTCGTTTTTTAAGTTAATTTTAGTTTTAATTAATTTCACGTTGTAGCCGACATATTTTGGAATTTGTGTTCAAGTTTTTTTAACTTGTTTTTATTTTTTTGAGGCAGAAAGTGCAGAGATGGTAAGATAAGTGATAAAGCAAAGAATTAGTGCAGGTTAAGAAGTAGTCACATCAATCTCACATATACCTTCAGTCGACAGTGAGCATACAAGTAAAACGGCTTGGAGAAGTGGCTCAATGGCTTTGTGTGGTAAAGCATGCGTCGTATATATACAAAGAGATAGGGGATAAGTTTTAGCTGATTTTAAATTGATTTTATTTACCCTGAAAATAAATTTATTCCGAATAAACAAAAAATATTGTTTGAAATACATTTTTTTCGGAATAAATACAGTGGTGATTGTTCAAAATAAATAAACTTCCAAGATACTTTGTGAAAAGTATCTTCAAAATAGTTTATTCGGAATAAATCCTTTATTCCGAATAAAATTATTCTAAAATAAAAATATTTTAGCCAGCTCTGTATTTTACTCTCTTCATTATATTTTATTACCAGTCATTATCTTTAAGCTTATCCCCATTTATTACTAAAAACAAGCGTTTTAGCTGGAACGAAACAATCCTACTCTTAGAGTATAGAATAGTATATATACTATTCTATACTCTAAGATCCTACTTTCATAAAAATACCATAGCCATCCCTTAAAAGTCACAACCTTTTCTTCCTTGATTGCTTCTACCTCAACATTGTTTTAGTTGATAAAAAGGCTTTTTGTATTTCTAAAAATAGAAAAGGTTTAGGAATCATGAAATTACGACTGGTTAATAAACCGAAGAAATGTAATAAAGGGTCATCACTCTTTTAAGGCTTTTGATTTTGAGAATTAAACTCAGTCCACCGTAGCCCTTTTTTACAATATCCCTGTCTTTTTTTAATTGCCTTTTTTACCCTATAAAACATTTATCAAGTGCGTTCCATGAGGATAATACTAAGAGAATCCTGAAGGAACGCTCATTCAGTCTATAACCCTCCTAGAGCTCTCTTGACATTCACACAGTAGACTTTTAAACTATTTCTAAATTATTAAAAGTATTGATTTCTCCCTTTAGTCAATAAACATTTTATTATTTCATCACAAGCAAAACTCCCTTTATTCAACCGAAAAGGAGTGCATTTCTTATTATCTAGAAAAACAACAAGAAGCAAGATAGTTAGAAAGCATGGAACAGGTCTAAGCTTGAAAACAAACGCTACAACCGTAAGGCATAGGGTTCCACCACCGCGTTCTATTAGAGATCCACATACTATTAGAAACGCGAGTCCTATTAGAGATCCGATTATTATTAAAACCTGTGTTCTAATTAGAGATCCGCAAACTATAATAGACCCGCATACTATTGGAGACCCGCCTGCTTTTAGAGACCCGCGCTCTATTAGAAGCTTTACGGTATGTTGCATGTCGTGACTCCCCTATTCGTTTCTTTCTTTATGTGTGTTTTTGCTTCAAAAAAGGCTAGACTTCTTCACTCCAAAAACGCCTCTTACTCATATTAATAATTTATATCACGTTATGGCACGCCGTCCTGTGAATATTAAGCATAATTCACTTTCCACTTTAAGTCAAATGTTAGATTTTGTTGTCAAGAAAAGGATTCTGTTGTGGGCTTTTCCAAAAACCAACTCTGAAAAGCCTGTTCTAGAGCTATCGGGATTGCTATGTCGGTCTGTTGTCCGCCATATCTCAGAACCGGGACTGCACAACCGACGTACCCGTGGGGGTAAGAAAATAAGAAATATTTCCGCTAAAAGCCCATGAATCGGCTGCACTTGGAGGTTTTTAAAGAGTTTAAGAATTGTCATCGACGAGAAGGTTAGGACGAATATTCCACAAGGACCGTTGCAAGAATGGGTAATTAATTCCTTTCTCATATTAATTTTGAGTTATTCATTTACCCGAAAGATGCGCATTATTTCTTCGCATTTCAGTACTCCTGACAGGCCTCATTTACATATTCACCCTGTCAGTTCAAAACCAACTAATTCAAGCAAGTTATGAGTTTCAAGATCCCTCTCTACTCATTATGCAATGCACTTATCATTTGTGGAGGTTATCCAACCAAACCCGAACCCTCGCAACGTTTGATGACATTCTCACCACAAACTACAATTATGGTCTATGGACCCTTCGTTCTGTCGACGCAAAACCGACCACACCCCCGGTAATCTCATTTTATGAGCAATGCTCAGTGAATATAATAATCTACGGAGAGATAGATGAACGACCCGTCTGGAAAAGAATGCAGAGCACCCTTTACGACTCAGAGTACACTCATCAAACTAAGAATCACAACATGTTCATTTTTGTCATCATTCAAGACATCCAATTGTCAGATTACTTTAAAAAATTAGACACTAAAATATATTTGCATTCCCTTTCTGAACAGAACGACCGTTTCCCAAAATACTTTTATTGTCCTTGGAGTAAGCAAACGGTAAATCGACTAACAAAGGATTTGTCCATAACAACCATGGACTATCCCTTTATGAAACCCCTTAAATGGAAGACCAACGAAGGTTTATTGAAGCCAAGATTAGATATTGATTTATATTATTATACAAATAGCGGGTCTGCAGCGCGGAAAGACTGCCCCTGGTTGACTTTAAAGCAGAGGTGAAACCCGTTCGTGAACGCGAACGAAAAATGAACGGAAATTCGTTCGTTCATGAACGAACGAACGAACGATTTCTAAATTCGCATGATAAAAATGAACGAACGATCGAACGATAAAACCAAAATTGAACGAACGAACGAACGGTTTTGAAACCCGTTCAAAAGTCGTTCAACTACACATAAACCGCACCAAATAAACAACATATCTCATCTAAAGCTAAGCAGTAGTATGCGGCTCTTTCTCTTTGTCTTGTGCAGAGCACGTTCCTAAAGAATAATGCGTTTTCACTAGCACCTTACTCTAGCTTTGTTCTATTCTTTATCTTTTAAATATCTCGATGTTAATGCTAATAATTGGCTGAGTTAACTTACAAAAATGTCTTTATATGTTTGTGTAATTGCATTGCTGTTTTGTTTTTATAGAAGGTCATGACCATTGGACCATCATTGACCATCATTGGAAGAAGATTTATTTATGGATAATTTTTATTTTATTTGTTTGTCGTTAAATTTGTAGTCCCCTAAACCAAAGCAGTAGGCTTCTAGTTGTAATGCTTGATATCAGAGGGTAGGTTAACATTAAGCTCGTATTTAGTCATAAGTTTCCTTTTTGAACGGTTTTTTTGAACGAACGAAAATTCCGTTCACTTTTTCGTTCGCGAACGATTTTGAACGAACGAACGGTTACAATTTTCCGTTCGCGAACGAACGAACGGTAATTTTTGATCGTTCAAAAAATTGAACGAACGAACGATCGGTAAGTTGGTCAATTGAACGAACGAACGAACGATAGTTCTGAACGGTTTCACCTCTGCTTTAAAGGAACGTGTATATCCGGGCGATTGTGAGCTCCGAGAAACCGTTTTAGACGCTCTCAGTGAAACCTATAATTTTAGCATGAAAGGCCAGAAGTACGTGCCTCAAAAATCAAAACACGGCTACATATACTTTTCACTCAATTCTAACGGTGACACTTCTAAGCAATTCGTCAATTCTCTTCAGTATTTAGGCTACTACTATCCACGGACAATTATTTATTGTCGACCTAAACTTTCGGCCAAACTTGTGATATCGTTTGAGGTTTGGGCCTCTCCATTCCGTTATGAGGTTTACATTGGCCTTTTGCTCATTTGCATAAATCTACTAATATTTCAGAAATTAATGCCAATAGACTGCTTGGCCTTGCTGATAGTCCAAGGGATAAATATCCGAGGTGGAAGGAATAAGTGGCTAATAATCAGCGTCTCACTTCTGATGACCACAATCATAGCTAGTTCTTATCAGAGTTTAATAACAAGCAAACTAATCGTACCTCCCGTGTACAAACCTATTAATAACCTCTCAGAATTAATTAAAAATGGAGGAAAGGTGGTAGTGTGGATTAACTCAGATAGGGATAAAGATGGCTACATGGAAGATGTAAAGCTTGACTTTATTGAGTCAGGGATCAAGGAGTACTTCCCACAAAGTGTTGTGGTCATTTCAAATGACAATACTAGAAGCTTAGCTAATTATGACCTTATTCTTTCATCCAATAATTCCACAATATTTGGATTTTATATATGGGACAGTGAACAAGACACTGTTAGCTTTAGCAATCAGTTGGCAGTCTTAACAAAAAGTGTAGTAGGGAAAGTTACAGAACAGCTTGGATATAATAAAGATGTTTCGGAAGGGTTTAGTTGGATTAATAAGAATATGTTTAGAAGGACTGCACAATTTCAGGAGCATGGATTTTATAATTTTTGGACAGATATTAATTTGTATATGCTTGAACAAGAAAGGGTTAGAGATTACAGGGGCAACCGGCTTAGTGTTCGGGATGAGGAAGTGGAATTGCAAGAGAGAGCTTTTTTGAAATTGTCAGACTTGGCTTCAGTTTACGTGACATTCATTATTCTGCTTGGTCTATCCTTTTTAGCATTTCTTGTTGAAAGAAATGCAAAACTTTATGTGTATATTGGAAGGAAATTGCATCGCGGATGCAAACGTCTATACTTTCGTATTCTATAATCTTCAGTATTTAAAAATAAATGTGATTCTATACTAATCTACAATTTTGGTCCTTATTGTCCTCATTTTAGTTTCTAAAACTTGCTTTTTCAACTCTACAAATGATATCTTCTAATGGCTGTTGTACGTTTTGACCTTCGACCTCAAATAGGTAAAAACGCATAAACATTTGCATCACAATCCCCCACTACAGTTATCCTTGACAGATTTTACTCATTCTGGTGTAAAATAAACCGTTGTAAACCGGCTTAACTTAGTCTAGCGTGGGGTATTGGAGGCAAGTTAAGACATTTTGTGGTGTTTGGGGCACTGTGACAAATATTTGAGATGGTATGAAGTTGTCGAGGTTGTTAGTACCATTTGGTAGTAGAATGTCACACTGCCACATATGACCTTCGCAAGGTCATAACGTTTGACCAAGGTCAGTGGGGGTGCCCAAATCGGGTCGAAAAAAGTTGTAGTAGTAGTGGGTTTGATTTGGTAAATAGAGTCTCACCATGCCCCATTTGACCTTTGGAAGGTCATAGCGTTTGACCTGCGTGTCACAGAACAATTTTGACCATTGTTTTGAAATGCCCTAGTATATGCTTTTCCAAGGATACCATGGTTGATAGAGGTTAGCATACATAGATGAATTTGTGACCTTTGACCCAGGGGGTATGACCGAATTAGCCCATCCACAAACTCCCAAAGTTTCTTGACCTCAAGAACCGAAATCCGAAAACAGCATTCAAAAAAATGCTAAAAGTATACAAAAGTCGAAATCCCGGAAAGTGATCTTAAACAAGAGATATTTATTTTATTGCTGCATTGAAATACATATATATATAGCGATACAATTGTTGAATTCAATCTTATTTAGTCCACGCCGTTTAATTATCTTAAATTAACATTCGGCCAAAATTAAATGAACATAACACAGCCCTTTTATAACGCGTCTACTAAGCGTTAAATGTACTTCAAAATTGTTGAAGAATAAAATTCAGTAGAAATGTGCTGAAGACTTTACTGATGTCCAGTCCAGTCTTAAACAATTGTTGTGTTTGGTAAATACATTGTTTCATTAAATATTTACCCAATAAACCAACAAACAAGATACACAAAACCCCGACAGTTCATCACATCAGCTTTTGGATTCGTGTTTATTACATTGCATGAGTTAACTCTACATTGCAAACACAAACTTTTCTGCGGTTTTAAAGAACGTCACGCAAGAATTATCATTTAGTTTAATGAATAAACTTATTCCACAATAATAAATTAATATTATTTTGATATATGTAAATCTTTTCTTTATCAACATTGCATATTAACTATAGCAAGCTTTACTTCAAGTTAATACAGTAAGAGAGCAAAATTTAGAACAGCAAATGGCGCACTTTGTGCTTCTCCGTCCATTCGTTGCGGGCTTTGCTCGTTGCGCCTTGTTCAGTTAGACCTTTTGTGGTTCCGGACCTCAAATCGTACCGTGCTTCTGTCGCCGGACGTCACATCGTTCCATACCTTCTGTCGCCGGAACCCGGGACGCTGGACCTCGTGTCGCCAAACCTCACATGTTTCGTACCTTCTGTCGCCGGAACTCGTGTCGCCGGAGCATTAAGACAAGTAGCAAAGATAGAAAACAAGGAACGGGTCAAGTTAGAGAAGAAACGTTACACTTCATAATTAATTAAACAAGTTTATCCAATTCGCTGCTCATCTTAACTTGTTGGAAAATTGGGTCGCGATCGTGATGGGAGTTCTTTTTAAATTTTTTACCGTATTTCAGGTTCTAATGCACCCTTTAAATATTTATAAAATCTATCTTTCACTAGTCAAGCTCTTTTTCTTAGGTGAATCGAAAAAAAACCACATGACGATGCAAAATAAAAAAAAACCTAAGTAAGCGTTTCCAAGCACACGTGCAACATTGAGGTGCGCCGCACTTTGAAGTGCGAAAAATATCGCATCGCACCGCACTTCGCACCGCACTTCGCACCGCATAGTGCGGAATGCGGTATGGTGCGGCAGACGTTTCTAAGCTTAGAGTGCGATGTGCGGTACGGTGCGACTTAAAAATGGACAAGAAGGTGCGGTATGCGGTGCGACGCGGAAGGCTTTGTCGTATAAAAGTGCGACATGCGGTGCCATGCGGTCCTTAATCATAATGATACATTAAATGCGAGTAGAAGTAAACGTTTATGATCTCCTTATGCATTAACTATATATCTATCCAGTGTCAAGTCTCATATAGAGCCTTGCCAATGAGACAAATCTTCCTATCCCCCGTTTAGCATAGATCATTGAAATCAAT
>JAQFZX010003042.1:0-14646 GCA_034682405.1 Hydroisotoma schaefferi | reverse complement strand
TGGTTTCTTAATGTACCCACTAGAATTTCTGAAATGCCCTATCCTTTACATGCTAAACAGGCTCCGCCCACCCAAACCCCTTCCTATCCTTTAATGTTTTTCTACCCACTGGTACCCACTCGTGGTTGCGCCTATGGTAACTATAGAGGGGTACTATACAACAGGGTAACTCTAGAAGGCCAATATACAACAGGGTAACTATAGCGGGGTACTATACAACAGGGTAGCTGTAGAAGGGCACTATACAACAGGGTAACTATAGAGGGGTACTATACAACAGGGTAGCTGCAGAGGGGCAATATACAACAGGGTAGCTATAGAGGGGTACTATACAGGGTAATACGATAAATACTTATAAAAGCGCACAAACTGAATTCCTACACTTACTTTCATTCAACAAAGTTAATAAACTGTTCAACCCAACTTATTATTTTGGGAAAAAGGAAGCTTTTACCCTTCCTTTCTCGTTTCGTTGTGTGAAATTTGTCTAAAATTCACAGTGGAATTGGAATATTAATAATATTTTCCTTATGAAGGACATAGTTCCTTGTACTGGAAACAACGGGGTCATCATGTTCTGTACGTCATTAATTACCTCATTTTATAAATAAACAAATCTTATAAATCCATCTCAAAAATTACTCTAAACAAACCAAGATTTATATAATTTTAAATTATAGCAATTTCGATTATTTCCCCTTTTAAATGTAAATTACAAATAATTATCCAAAAAAACAGAAGAAAAGGGGTAGGAATTTGTAAATCCTAATTAGAAAATGTCCCTTTTTTTAGGTCCATCTCAACTATACGAGCAGAGGATACGTCCTGGCGAATTTGTGATGAGAGTTCTATTTTCGGAATTCACGACTGAGGCAGAAAAAAAAATAGAGTTGGTCATGACGGAGCCTCAAGTAAGCTTTGAGTTTCGAAATTCTAAAAACTACCGTATTGTCTCAAATAGTGTCCCGGGACAGTAATTAATTTTTCAGTTTTTTGGGGACAAATTTATTGGATTGACTATAGTAAATAAGGGGGGATACTATTCGAGACAATACGGGTATTGTCTCGAATAGCGTCCCGGGACATTAATAAATTGTTGGCCTGTTTAGGGTTAAATATAACAATATTAAATTGGGCTCATGGGGTTATTAATAGTAATTAAGGGGGGTTACTAGGGGAGAGGGGACACTATTTCAGGGAGGATGCTATTCGAGGATATACGGTATTTGGTCAGATTGTATGGTGGACAATATAGTGGATTTTTCTGGTTTTTTTAGGAACGCTCATTGTCTAAATCCTTACAACGAGGGGAGGATACGGGATTTGACCAACTGCTTACTGCACTTGGTTCTGTTGCAGAACATTGTCTTCCATCCATTTTACGAACATTATTTGCATGGTACGATCGACAAGCAGTTACTTGGCTTGGGACCCCCCTTTTTAGTGGTTCAATTTCAAGTGCTACAGGGTCAACAATAAGTTCTGGAATAGATTCGCTGGAAAAAGAACAAGTTTCACTGGATCCTCAAGTTTCAGAGCGTCGAGATATGGCAGTTGAATTTATATTTTGTCTGGTTTTTATTGAAGTTCTAAAACAATTACCGTTTCATCCAGGACATTATGACCTAGTCGGTAAAATCGAAGACCTGTGTTTCGCCCATTTCAAGTATCGCGAAGGGTATGTCCTACAATTATCAATGAATGTTTGGTCTCAAGAGTTTTTAAAAATTGTTAGCTAATTCCATCATACACGGTTTGAATAGGACGTGCATAAATGCTGCGAATGGCCTAGTCATAGCTGATTTATACGCAGAAGTTCTTGGGGTTCTTGCCCAAGCTCGCTTTGCGTCCGTAAGGATACGATTTTTGAGCGAACTTACGGAATTACGAGGAAAAGAAGCTACCGCATCAGTAACTCAGTCGATAATATCACTTCTGATGGGGATGAAGTTTTTCCGTATTAAAATGGCACCAATTGAAGACTTTGAAGCATCATTTCAGTTTCTGACAGAATGTGCAAAGTATTTTCTTGAAGTCAAGCAACGTGATATCAAACATGCGTTGGCAGGATTGTTTGTCGAAATATTGGTCCCTGTTGCTGCGGTATTATAAATTAATAATGTTTTTAATAGTGTGTCACTTTCACAATTGTGCTTATAGTAATGTTTTTTACAGACTGTCAAGCATGAAGTTAACGTCCCGTGTCTAAAATCTTTTGTGGAAATGCTGTATGCTCCTACGCTGGATATGTGCACCAGAAGCAAACATCGTTTGGCTATTTTTCCTTTGGTAACATGTTTGCTGTGTGTTTCCCAGAAGCCTTTTTTTCTACATAATTGGCACTACTTTTTGGCAATGTGTTTAAGTCAACTGAAGAGCCGAGAGCCTAAAATGTCCCGGGTAGCTCTTGGTGAGAAACTGCAATTGAAAAAATTATATTGTGTTAATTATTTATCTGATTAAAGTTCTGATTTTTGTTTCAGAAAGCTTATACCGCCTGCTGTGGGCCTACATGATCCGTATAAAATGTGAAAGCAATTCAGCCACCCAGTCCAGGCTACTGAGTGTTGTTAACTCATTGTTTCCAAAAGGTTCCAAAGGCGTTGTACCCCGAGATACTCCTCTAAACATTTTTGTGAAAATTATACAGTTCATTGCTCAAGAACGTCTTGATTTTGCTATGAGAGAAATAGTATTTGAATTGCTATCGGTTGGTCGGCCGATAAAAATAATTTTAACTCCAGAGCGGATGAACATTGGGCTGCGAGCCTTCCTTGTAGCAGCCGATTCTCTGCAACAAAAAGACGGTGATCCACCAATGCCTCGCTCAGCGAACGTTATGCCGTCAGGAAATACCTTGCTAAGAGTGAAGAAGACTTTCTTAAACAAAGTTTTGACTGAAGATGCTGCCAGAAGTATTGGTATGGCATCATATTATCCGTTGATTAGAAAGGTATTCACGGATATTCTTCGTGCCTTGGACCTTCAGTGTGGAAGACCACTGCTTATGACAACTGTGAAGGAGCAGGAAGAGTCACTTCTCACTGGGGACAGAAAAGCAAAGATTGATTTATTTCGTACATGTGTAGCAGCAATTCCAAGACTGATTCCCGATGGAATGTCCAGAACTGAATTACTCTCCCTACTTGCTCGTCTTACTTTACACATCGATGAAGAGCTAAGAGGTCTTGCATTCCAAAGCCTACAGAGTCTTCTAATAGACTTTCCTGATTGGAGAAATGACGTTTTGTCGGAATTTTTGTCCTTCGCCTCTAAAGAAGTCCCTGATACCTCCCCTCAGCAATTAGATAATTCACTCAGAATGTTGGTTCAGCTTTTAACATCATGGCGCAGTGCTATAGGAAATAGCTCAACGTCTAGCGACAAAACTCCCCACCTGACTGCTGCTGGAATAAATTCTCGGGGAAAGAAAGGTCATGAGCCGCATGCACCTATTACGGGGTCTAATGCATCAATATGTTATCAGGCTGAAGGTTTGGCTTTACTGATGTTGTGCAGCGTTAGGTCTTCAACCAGGCGAATTGGCTGTCATATTCTAAAAGAGGTCAAAGGACTATCTGAAATAGTTGGAATGACAGAGACTCCATTAATAGATGTATTAGACAGAATTTGTGCCGGTATTTGTGAAAAAGTGGCAAATATTTTGCCCCCTAGTGAAAAACAAGCCATCATTGGGGCTATTGCATCGAATACACTAGATTTCCAATGGCTAACAGACCGAAGCTGTCCAGCATGGTACACACAAGAAGACGAAGGACCTACCAATATTCCAGCTACTACGTCTGTAAGTCTTTCAATCTTACAGACTTCTATCAGCAGCACAACTCTTCTCTCAACCGACGTGTCAATAACTAATGATCCTTGGGCGATGTGCTTGAAAAGTTTTCTGGACTATCAAAATATACCCACTAAATGTCCTCGAGCTGTATTGGAAGCTTGGTCTGCTTTAATGCCAAAAATTACGTCTTTATATTCTTATCTGGAGCCTTCACCACTTCAAGATAACAGAGCATCCTTACTAAGAAGTGCAACCGCTCCTAGAAAACCCCCAACCGATAGAAATTTGTACTTCAAGCTGTGGCGAAATTATTTATTATTCGCTTTTCGAACAGTGCCTCCTAATATTGGTTCCAGTTTACGTTGTATTTCACCAGAAATGGGTATGAGTTCATCGCCAGAGGCTCCGGATGGACGTGATGGTCGAAGTCCTCTGCCGCTAACCTCCGCAATGATGTATTCAGTTACTCCGTCATCTCTTTATAAACTTGTTGTTCCTCTAATACGCTTGGACACAGTAGACATTAGAGATCTTGCTGTTCACTCTTTGGGACAAATTAATCACATGGCGGTTAGGTAAATGATTTATAAGAGTAGTTATTGTATGCTGCTGTATGTACATTTTATTTTTTATTGTAATAGCTGAACTGTATAATGGGACATAACTATTTTATTTCTTGAATAGGGACGTTTTTGAAGAGTTAGCTGTAAACCTTAAGGAAGCCTGTGACAGAAAGCAAGAAAATGTTAGAAGGCGTAAAAGAAAGGATAATCTGCGCCTGCAAGTTCTTCGTATACTAGAAATGATCTCTAAAGCAAAGACGTTTGGAAAAATGGCCAGCACTTTAGCACATTCCCATACCCCTTCAAGTCAAGGCCACCATTTGGGCGATGGAGGTGGAACGTTACCGGTGCCTTTACAAGAATTTTTTGAATCCTCTAAGGGCTGGTTAGAAACTGAAACTGACCGTGAAGGTGGATTTGAAATGCGGCTCAACTTCTGTAAAGGGCTTCATTCTCTTATAGACAGTATAGAATTGGACATCAAAGAAAATCTTTTGAAACGGGAAACAAAAAAGCAATTATTTCAGCTTTGCATTGGATGGGCTGGTTCTCATGCCCAGTCTCTCGCCAAAGAATTTCATACAGCGTCAGTTTCGATTGTGGCAGCCCCTGTAACCGTTTCACCAGGTGGAGGAAGCCAACAATCGCAGTTGGAGTTTGCAGCTCTTCAAGCTGCTGCTGGACTCCTGACTTGCGGTCCCGTATTCCAACAAAGCTTGCTTACCGAAGAAAGCAGTTTATACGCTTGGTTGGACTATTTGCTATCCTCTCAAGATACTCGTGTTAGTGAACTGGGCGAAGAAGTAATTGTTATGCTTCTGGAATTCAATCCTGACGTTGGTTCAGTATTGGATTGGGTTGTTGCAAGGTGTTTCACTGGATCTCCACAAATTGCAGATGCCTGTTTCAGAGGAATCGCAACACTGTTTTCTGCAAGAGAATATCCATGCGACAGATATGTAGCTATAATTAACACTGCTCTTCTCTACAGTGGATCTCCCAAGTTTAGTTTACAACAAACAGCGTTTAGATTACTTCAAGTATTGGATCGTCGTTTCTTTGGTGGTCTTCCCCCATTGCAGTTACATCATTTAGGAAGTGAAATCAACAAGGATGATGATCCCTGCACGCTTGACGCTCTGCTGAGTAGGTCAAACTATGCCAAAAGTCAAACGTTTTTGTCCAAGCAACTCTCATTTTTGCATCCCGAGTTAACTATGCCAATATTTTCTGGTGAGTTTAAAAACGTAGCATTAAACGTGCGTTAAATTTGGAATATTAGCATATTATTGCAAGGTTAGTTAAGTTAATAATACCTATTCTTTTAGAAATTTCGTGGAGAATGAAGTCAGCTAGATCAGATGTGCGTCAAAGCCTTTTGCGGTATTTACAGCCGTGGCTGCACAACATGGAACTAGTTGAACCAGCAATACCAAGTCCCAATGTTATCATTCCATTGTCTAGTCTAGATTTAGACATTTCTTCTGAAAATTTGCGACAGTCAGTTTCATCCTCTTCATCTTGCTCTCTGTGCGGAAGACGTAACTTTGAAGACGGTGAAAGATTCGTTCGAAGAGGTTGGGGCTCTACTGAGGCTACTGAAATGGTTCTAAATAATCTACTGTACCTGACAGCAAAAGTAAGTTTTGCACAAATTATGTTACAGGATTCATTAGTACAGATATCTACCACTTTTTAAATTATTTTCTTCATAGTTTGGTGATGAACACGAACGGGAGATTGAGGAGTGCTGGCAAACATTGTGTTGCTCATCTCCAAATAATCAAAGGGTCGTCCTTTACTATTTATTAATTATCACTGGACTAGCTCCCAACGAAATTCTACCTCATGCAAAGTGTGTTCTGGCATACTTGTTCAGAGCACGGCCTGTAAGGCTTCTAGAAGACTTGATCGCTGAGCTACAAACTGTCGAATCTCTAAGTTGGCTAGTAGAACGGACTGAAGCACCTCCATTTTACAGACTTTCTCATTTAAGAAAAACTTCGAGCTACTCGGACACCAATGTTGCTCCTACCAACACTGGTGGAACAGGAAATCTTACAGCTAATCATTCTTCAGTAAATCCTCAATTTCCCCGTATTTCAGCAACAGAATTAGAAAAGGGAACTATTCACACAAAAAGAAGATCTGCAGAAGAGTCCAGTGTATTTCAGCAACCCCCTCATCTAAGATCCAGTAGCAGTGGGGCAGCGGGGCTGTTTCGGTCGGAAAAGACTCGAACAATAAGTGGACCAGCTGCATTACCCGATACTCAGTTTCTATCTTCTGAAAGGGAGAAAGCACATTCCGCTTTGTATGAATACGAGCAACTTTCATACTTGACTGATAACAAAACTATTACGGAAACTCACCGTTGTCCAAGCAGTGAAACCATTGCACCAGGGTATGGCATGGCTAATGACAATGTAGCAACTACTGCAGCCTCTTCTCGAAATGAGGAAGTTTCAGAAAGCGTAGAGCAGCCTCTAAAGCTACTCCCCTTACCGATGCCTGAGTATGGGGGTTATTATGCTCCTATAAAAGAATTCCTACCCCCTCAACCCATAACACCGTTTCATCGGTGTAACTTGGCAATGATGTTCCTTTCAGAGTTGATAAATGAAGGAACGGTTTTAATTGTATCTGCTGAAGACTCAAAAAAAGAGAAAAAAATAGAATGGTGCAGCCGTTACCTGCCATTAATCATTCATATGGCATTTTTGGGATTGGATCACCTCAAACCTTTGGTTAATATTCACTGCTACAATATGTTAATCAACCTTCTTACTGTTTCTGGAGCTCATCGAAATCACTTAGCTATTGCTAAGCTGTCACTAAATCAACAAACCAAAGAAATGAGACTGGGAATGACCTTTCCTCACTTATCTCTGAGAAGTTACGATTTTTTAGGTAAACTGCATGCAAAATATTGAGCCTGTTTGTCTGTATAGGCGTTTTGGTGCAGCTGAAATAATGTAATTTGTGTTTTTTTAGATCCTAAAACGGAATTCGCAACCTCGACAATTTTTTCCAAAGTTCCAACTGCAGAAACACTTGGAGTATCTAGTCCCATGTGTCAGAGTCCTAGTCAGAGCCCCAAAAGCAGTCCACGTACGCCATCGAAACGACCACACACCCCGGTGAATCTACTTCTGGTAATTCCAGAGCCACCCGAATATGGATTTAAAGGACCACTTACAATTCAAGAGAAAACGTTAGCTTTAATTAAGTTTTTGACCGAACATCGAGGGCAAACCTTATGGACTTGTGAAGACATAACTGCAAGGGTCTGGAATATTCGTAGTGCAAATCAATTATACGCCCTGGTTCAGCATGGAATCGACGTATTTAAGCACTCGTATCCAAATTCACAAGTTGAACGAAAATGGGCCCAAGTTTCATTGCAGATAGGGCTGGCTTGCTCTTCTCGTCACTACGCTGGAAGATCGTTACAAGTTTTCAGAGCTCTGAAAGTTCCTTTGGCCTCGAGAATTTTATGTGATATTTTATCAAGACTAGTCGAGACCGTTGCCGAGACTGGGGATGATATGCAAGGGTATGTTACAGAATTAATACTCACATTGGAAGCCTGTGTGGAAGCTATTCCAGCAGATGACGAAGTTATGAAGGAAACTCCAACTTCAGCCGTTACCACTCGATTCCAGAATGAAGAAAAACAAAAAGACCAAAAGGACGATTTCTTAATATCGCAAATACGGCCCAGAAGTGGAACAGAAACTCTAGGATCGGATTGTAAAAGACCAGATCTAGGAAGATCTAGATCAGTTCAAAGTCTTAATGGCTTGTGTAATGACGGAATGCTAGATGACAGCATTGATAGAACTTTGCAGCAAGACATGGACGTCATCCCACAAGTTTTTTGGCTTGCTATGTCTCTAATGGAGTCAGATTTCGAGTACGAATACCTTTTAGCCCTACGGTTGCTGGATAAGGTTATGGAGAGGTTGCCTTTAGACCGACTTGACTGCAGGGATAAAGTAGATCGGATACATGCACAACTGCAGTGGAATTCCTTTTGTGGAATCGTGCCTCTGATTTTAAAAGGCTGTAGCAATCCCAACACTTACGAACAAGTAAGAGTAGTAATAACTTGACAATTTTGTTGTGTACAACGAGACTAAATTAGCTGATGATTTTTATTTTATTTTATACTCAGAGTCTGGCAGCATTACTGCATTTTATACCGTACTTAGATGTAAATTTCATCGATCCAACTGGGGATTCAGGATATCCATTGATTGTTGTTGCAGTGCTTCCTTTTCTGCTGATTCATTACGACGATCCCACACCGTTGTGCATAAAAGCAGCACAGCTAATCGCCGAGGTATAATTTTAAGTTAATACTATATTTTATTGTTTTAAAATTTAAATTAAACAGCAATTTTTCTCTCCCTTATTAGGTGGGCGCAGGGAAAGGAGATAATGGAGCCCAAGCCTTGCAGCATCTTTCTACAGTAATGACTCTGTACAGTAGACGATCTTTCAGTAAAGAGAGTCTGCAATGGACGAAGTGTGTAATAAAATATCTTTATGATTCGTATTCCCACCTGGCGCCCCTGCTTTTGGGCTTTCTTCTAGATGTCTTAGAAAAAGGACCACCATCAGTCCAACCAGCTATTTTAACCGCCTTGAATTGTTCGTTTAACTATGTTGATTTAACATCAATGAGTACTGTAAGCACGGAATTACTCAGAGCAATTGAAAAACATCTCGATGTAAGCATCCACATATTATGTTTTCAGAGGTAAATAATTTTTATATGATAGTATATGTTTTTTTTATTTCAAGGGACCCCATTGGCGTGAATCTTTGAAAATTTTGAAGTTAGTGGTAACTAGGTCGTCCAGTTTAGTTGCTCCGGGTCCGCAAAATTACAGTGGAAGCTCAGGTCCATCATCAATGGCTTCTGGGTGGGACTCAGTCAGCACTGCATCCTCGGTTGCGTTCACATCTGAGTCAGAATTTAGTTCTAAAAAGGAACTTCCTGGTAGAACTATGGAATTTACTTTTGACGTGTCTCAGACTCCCATCATCGGAAGAAGACATGCCGGTAACAAGGACGAGGGGATGGGTACTAGGCTTAGTGTTGGCTTGGTAAATAGTCATGGACTCAGTGGACGGTCTGGATCAGTTGGGGAAATGGGAACAAATCTTACGGCTTGTGGTGGATTTATACAGTCTAACTGGAAGAGACCTTGGCAGTGCCAAAGTAAAGTGCGTGAATGTTTGGTCAGTGTTTTGAATGCATGCGGACAGCGTGTCGGTCTTCCTAAAAGCCCATCGGTAAAAATTCAATTTATAGCTGGATAGTACTTTAAAGCCTTGATTGGGACCATGAATAAACAGCTAAAACGTTTTAAAATTATATTTATAGGTCATATTCAGCCAAAGCTCAGAACTCCTAGAGCGACAAAGTAGTGTTGCGTCTTCGACTGAAGAAGTTTCTGTTGCAATCAACGATGCCTCTGGAGCGAGTCGTTTGGATGATGGATCAGCAAGTGATGCACATTTCCGGGTGTTTAGAGATTTCGACTTCTTGGAATATGAGTTGGAATCTGTGGAAGGAGAAAGCAGTGACAACTTTAACTGGGGAGTTCGACGAAGGCCTTTGTCAGAACTAGGAACAGAACCAGAAACGGAAGGCGAAACTGAAAATGAGGGGATTGGTAGTCACCGGTCTAGATCAAGGTCGCAAACAAGCTCTGAGCCAACTACTATAGTTAATCATAGTATGGAAAATTCAGTACGGCGACCAGGAGACATGCCTTTGCAAACTCGTAACTTGCAAGAAGAGTCCTCTGACGAGGACGAGTTGGGGCTTTCACCATTAGACGAACACGGTCCACCGATTCAGGGCAGAATATCTGACCCAGACACTCCCCAGCCAAATTCATTCACTATGCTTGAAGTAGAATCTTCACAGATATCATCCCCTGCAAGGTCCAGAAGACTTTCTGATACAAGCTTAGACTCTCGAAGTGAAGAAGAAACTACTCCTTGTAATCTCTCACCTCATGGGGGCCTACTGATAGAGGAGGAAGAAGCAGAAGGCGAAGCCGATGTTGATTGTGATGACACTGATGCCAACCTTACATCTGAAATTTTAACTGAAGGTGATTTGGATAATTGTGAGGAATCAAATGTTTACCCGGCTTTGGAATCCCATCAGGAAGTCTAATAACAGTATTGAAGATTGGAATAATATTATAATCAAGTCATAATATGATTAAATTGTGGGTTTAATAATGTATATAGTCCAACTAGCGTCATTATTTTCAGTTACAAGTAGTGTTTATTTGCAAATTCTATGTAGATGCGTATAGTTCCTACTTCTGGGGTATAAAGCGTATCCCATTTAACTACTAACTGGGATGTCAGTCGTTTCTCATCTCAAGGACATGTCTTTGTTTAATTACTGGTTGAGTCAGTTATATGTATTTGAACGCGATAATGTAATGTCTTCCGTCTCTTCAGTGTAGGCATTATACATGGTTATTGTGGAGTCATTAAATAAACAAACTAAAACGAATATTTTCAATTGTCCTTTTTTATTTCATCACACGTAGACAAAATGTTTTTTTTGCAGAATTTGTTACTATTTGCACATTTGTTTCTTTTGTTAATTTATTATACGCACTATCTAAATGCGGGGTGTTACAAATAAAGAATCACCAAACGTACGTCTTCGCAGTTTACGAATTAACTAACTTAAAAACACAACCTAGTTTTATTAGCGACCGAGACTCAGTTTCAACGACTTCGTACAAACCAATGGTATCTACATAAACGAAGTTCTGTAATAAATACTGCAATTGAGGAAAATAATAATGGAGACGGTTGCACTTAAACCTACAATATAGGTTATTAAAACTTTGTGTATGTTAAGTTTTGCACACAAGAAACTCAGTGTTGACTGAGAACATACAAGTTTGTGATGTACAAAATTTTCAAACTTAGGATCACATTCACAGGATGACTAATTACCTACTATAGTTATACATTAAACTGGTTACGGTTGCGAGTTTTCTTGGCTCAAATTCGAGCTTATAGAATTAATATTAATACACGAATAACATCAACACTACGTAAGTTTTACTTTATGCTTCAAAAAACTATTTGTCTCTGGGCTAAAAATTTGAACTCGCATTTAAACATTCAATTGATAAGAATTATCTTTCCGTTTGTTGATGTGTTAAGTGATTTTTTTTACCGAAGATCTGAACAATTTAAAATCATGCAGATATACTAAGGCTCTTTCTCTGTTTCAGTAAGATAACGATTAGCTCTTCAAGGCTGCTTATTTCATTTTAGGGATGGGACCACGTTGAGTAAGGCCTTCAAAACGCTTGAAGGTATAGTTGATGAAAACCCAGTCGTTGTAGGTTGGCTCACCGTCCTTCATGTCTTTGGAAGGGGCAGCTACAATTTAAAAACAGCATTGTAGTATAAGGTACCCCCTTTATGCCACTTTGCCAAAATACACATTGCATTCATCTTACGTATTTTCAAATCTACATCCGAAAAATCATCAAAATTGGAGGTGTCATCAATGGATTTTACAGTGACTGGAATAGCGGCAGGTCTCTCTCGGATATGTTCCCAGTCAACTCCTTTGAAGAATGAAATGGTTTTAAGATCTTCTATTCCTTTTTGACTTCCCATCCGTTTATCAGCTTCACAGCAAAACCTTTAACAGGCACTCAAGCATTAAATATCAATCGCTATAACTTAATCTATACGTGATCTTAAAAAGTAGGGTAGACGTAGTATAAGCTCGCATTACCTTGTAATAGCATATTTAGCTTCTTCTGAAATCGGCGACTCCGGAGGGAAAACGAGAGTATCCTTCCAATGCATTACTTTACGATAGGTTTCCTGAGGGTTTTCGCTACAGAAAGGTGGGAAACCTATGGAGATATTGCATAACATAATTAGCTTTAGCCCGATTAATTCAAGTAGACATAAATGACCAAGGTTACACCACCAACACTAGGTAAAATAGTTACTCACTCACCTATTAGCATTTCATACATAATCACACCTAAACTCCACCAGTCACAAGCAGATCCATATCCCGTCTGGAGAAATACTTCAGGTGCTATGTAATCCGGTGTTCCAACCGTACTGTATGCTAAAGCTCGTCTGTTTTTCTTCCAACTTTCAGCCCTTCGTTTGCTGTCCACTTGCCAATTTCCGGCAAAGTCAGATGGCTTAGCTTGACTAAGATCACGGTAAAATTCTGTCCGATGAGACTTTTTGAGTCCGGTACAAAGTCCAAAATCGGACAGTTTAATATGACCTCTTGCATCAAGGAGCAAATTATCCGGCTTAATATCACGATGAATAAATCCAAGACGATGTATGGAATGAATGGCCAAGGCAGTCTCAGCAATGTAGAACTGGGCACACTCTTCAGTCAAGGCGTCTTTTTTAATTAGCAGAGTCATCATGTCTCCACCGGGAAGAAACTCCATTATCAAGTATAAGTTTTGCACATCTTGGAAACTATAATACATTTTAACTACCCATTGGTGGTCCGCTTCAACTAAAATATCCCTTTCTGCTCGAACATGTGCCACTTGTTCTTTCTCCAACATATCCGCCTTCCTAAGAATCTTCATCGCGTAAACATGACCCGTATCCTTCTTCTGCACTAATCTGACCTCTCCAAAAGCTCCACGTCCGATCACCTTGAGCGGCTCAAAATCTTCCACCCCAAGCCTTGCCCTTTTCAATCTTAAAAATTCCGTCTCCCGTTGATTATGCTGGTTACGCTTCTGTTCCTTTTGCTCCTCAGACAACCCCTTCATGCTCTCTTCCAGTCGAGCCAAACGCTGCTGTCGCTCAGCGTGTTGTGCTATCAGATTACTGTAATAGTTCTCCAAAGTGACTTTTGCCTTGGTAGCCTTGTCCAGCGTGTGACCACTGAATCTTATATTACACTGAGGGTTGCTGAGAAGACTTGTCCTGGAGAAAATATTAGAGCTGCTGCTACCGGAACCACCCCCACTTGTCCGATTGGAAGAACTGGTGTTGGGATTGGAAGATTGCATACTCATACTTGTTAAAGATGGCTGTTCCGAGCCTCCTCCAGGTGTATCTTGCTTGAACTGCGACCCTTCCCTATCACCTCCGGCTGCGGTCATCGCCGCATCTGTGAAGAAGAACGATATAATACCACAACCCATTAGAAATCTTGTATTCAAACGGATTTAAAAGGTCTGAACAATAGCTCCAGACACGCAGAGCAGACCCTACACTAGTTTCACCCAACTTTGGAAAAACATAACTAAACTTCGTTCGTTCAATGCCAACGTAAAAAATTGCCATTATCATTACTATCGCAATATCAATATCAATATATCCTTGATTATGTCCCTTTCATGCTTTCATTACCATCACATATTTCTAATGGATTTGCATGCATACACAAACCCTTATCCCAATGATTAAACCACACACATCACCCGTTGTTACGTTACTTTAGCAAACACCCAAAGAAGAATCTCATAATATTTGCCAATTATCCCTTATCTTCTTAACACAAACATAAATAATATTCGCAATTTCATAATATAGAAATAGTTGAGATAATAAAAATATAGAGGAACCTCTGACAGAACCACTCGTGCTTTTAATCCTAGGTCTTCGATTCCTGGATTTGAAAATCAACACATTTCCACACGAAAGTGAAGATAAGGTATTCATCATTACTTTCAGGATTATTTGACTAGAACCGATATTTTACCAAGTAACTACCCGATTATCACTCTCTCACTTATCTCTATCACCTTCAATCACAGACTGATATTATCCATCACTTTTACTAATTTAGTATCACTTCTACTATATCCGACCATGAAAAAGCTGGATTTCCATGACGCGTCCTAAAATTCATGCAACTTCTACCTTAGCTTTTGTGTTCAAAACAACATGGTAACTTTCTTCCTACCCAATTCAGCCTACATACCTATACACTATAATATTATATTACACATAGGAAATACAAAAAAGGATCCAAATGTTCTAAAATAAATTCTAAACTAAAAAGTTTGCATGAAGGATGATGCAAAATAGTCGTAAAAACAGAGAGACATCACGTAAAGCTCATACAACTTGCCCTTGATTTACAAGACTGTGCAACGCAAGTTAGCATGAAGCAGTTGGAGTAGCAGGTAGCAGTAGCAGTAGTAAACTCACACAACAACTTAGTCCTAAAGAGCGTGTCGGAAATCCTCTAAAGTTGCAAAGTAACTACTCACT